>JASANC010005063.1:0-52500 GCA_030248135.1 Theristus sp. LFF4_11
CTCTATTTACATCCACACTGTAAATCATAGGCGATCGGCTGACTTGTTGCTTTTGATTTAAGCTCACTGATTGGCCCTGTCCAGTTCGATGCAACCAATCGGCATGCCAGATTCAAGCTCAGAATGCACAAACTGCATATGTTTTACAGTTCGGCAGTATCATATTTTTATTTCTTCCCTGTGATTCAGGAAACTGGGCGTACTCGGCGCAGGTCTGATGGGTGCTGGCATTTGTGCAGTCTCAATATCGAGGGGCTACCCCACGGCGCTCAAGGACATGAACACAAAGGCGTTAGCAAACGCGCAGAATCACATCTACAATTATTTGACGAAGGGCGCAAAGCGACGCAAACACAGCACGTGTGTTGTTTTATTACTAGGGTTCATTGTGATTTATTGGAACTCAAGAGGGTCGCCACCACATCACTTAGGCAAGCCGCCACTCGCCAGACCTTTTCTGCATTTGATTTTGGTTGCTTATCCTGTATTATGATCGTCAGTTTTTACACGTTGCTAGCTGGTTGGTCGTATCCAAAGCACTCTGTCACACCATTGACCATTCATTCATGGAATAACACGCCAGCCAATCAGCTCATTACAATTGTATTTCTGTAAGCAGACAGAAACGACGCGCACTGCTTTCGGTTTGGTATCTTTTAAAACGCTTCCTTTGTGCACAGTGCTGATCGCGACCAATGGATGTCCCAATTGACGCCAACCCTGTCCTATCAGGATTTTCGCAACGTCGACCTCGTCATTGAGGCCGTCTTCGAGGATATCAACCTGAAACAGAAAATCATCAAGGAAATTGAACCGGTTTGTTAGGAACTGGAATTTTTGAATTTACCAAAAGTAGTTTCGGCGTGTATGCTGAATTATTTGCAGCTGCTTCCGTCGCATGCGATATTTGCGACGAACACTTCCGCGCTGCCCATCAAGCAAATCGCCTCTGTCAGTCAGCGGCCACAGAATGTGAGCCACTTTTGGCCTCGTTTCGGTGGTGTTTGTCGTTCATTGCGTCCACTGCGCAAACGCATCACGCCAATTTGGCTCTGGCGTCAGCCGTGCTGCGCGTGCGCGTGAACGCTCGGGCGCTGCTGCACTGTGGCCCGACTTCTTTGTTCTCGTTCATATCGGCTTGGCACTCACCGTTTGTTTGTCGTTCTGTTCCAGGTAGTCGGCATGCACTATTTTTCGCCGGTCGAAAAGATGCAGTTACTCGAGGTGATCACTACCGAGCAGACGTCGAATGAGACAGCCGGTCTTGTTTCCTCTTTCTTTCGATCAGCAATCAACAAATGACATGTACGAGTTTCGTTCTTTTACAGCGTCCGCCGTGCAGGTCGGCCTGAAACAGGGCAAGACGGTGATCGTGGTGAAGGACGGGCCCGGCTTCTACGTGGTGCGTGCGCTGGCGCCGATGATGGCAGAGGTGATGCGCTTGTTCCAGGTGCGTGCAGTTTCAGGGCGCATTTTTATGATTTGCTGAAACAAAATTTGGAAATTCATTGAAAACTGGCATTTTATTGCTTGCATATCGGACACTCCGCAGTAGCCATGTCGAATGAACAGCAGTATTCTGTGCAGGAGGGCGTCGACCCGAAAGAGCTCGACAAAATAAGCAGGGACTTCGGCTGGCCGGTCGGCTCAGCGACGCTCGCCGACGAAGTTGGACTGGACGTGGCGGCGCACGTGGCGCAGTTCCTTGGTGAGCAGCACCGATGCTACAGTGCCAGACGCACTTTATGGCAACGTTGGCCGCTCCGCTCTTCAATTGCACGGCTAGATTGCTGCACGGACAGCCACGAGTGCTGAACTGCGCTTCTCAGCTGTGTGCAGGGCAGGCGAAACCAGAGCGTGCGTTTCAAACTGGCATGATGCGATTTTGTAATCGTCGTGCCGGTCGGCGACCGGTTGCAAGCGCAACTAATCCCCAGACTCGAAGCGATTGTGCGTGACACCGGTTTTGCCCACTTTCGACTGCGCACGGGTGGAGAAGCGCAGTTCAGACTCGTGCAGTTTCCTGTAATCTACGAAATCAAATGATTCTGACAAAAAATGGTTGAGCTAATGAATGCAGCCAAGGAGCTTGGCGCTCGTGCCGGCGGCGCCGATCCGCGCGTGCTGCAGGAGATGATCGATGCTGGATTCGCGGGCAGAAAGAGTGGCAAGGGCATTTTCGACTACTCCGGAAAGTCGAAATCACGCCCGGTGAACGCGGACGCAAAGGCGATCATTGAGAAATACAGTTTGCCGCAGAAGGGATGGTCAGTTGCGCTTGAACATGAATGGATCATGCCTGTTTTTATTGGTCTTTTTGGTTCTGCGACACAGTTTCTGTGTGTGCCGCGTTGACGCAGAGAAGGAATTGTTTCATTTTGTGCTTGATACTACACTTCAATGGTTATATCGACCAGGTCGTATCTCAGTTACAGAGATCACTGCAGTAATTTTGAATTCAAACAGAGATCCAGCTGGAAACTGACTTGTTATCGAAGCGTGCAGTGAGTTGCAGAACTAGCGACTCTGTAGAAAGCATCCGAGAGTGTGAACGTGACTTTTGTTGCAGCGATTCGGTCGCTGACCGCCAGCTGCGACCTGCCGTTCGATTTATCAACGAATCGCTGCTCTGTCTGCAAGAAGGCATCCTCAGCAGACCGGTTTGTTTGTAACCGCGTCATATCGAGAATATCTGCCGATTAAAATGAAACACTCTTCATTGTGCGTTTGCAGGGCGACGGTGACATTGGTGCTGTGTTCGGTGTTGGCTTTCCGCCGTTCTGGGGCGGTAGGGCGCTGTTTTTGTTTTCAAATTTTTAATCAATTTTTTGTGTAAAATTTAAAATTTCTATTTTTTTCAGGCCCATTCCGCTTTGTTGACTTGTACGGTGCTGAGAAACTGGTGACGGTGATGCGAAGATTCCAAGAAGCCTATGGCGGGGGTCCCGAGTTTGAGCCGTGTCAACTTTTGTTGGACCACGCAAAGGACCCGTCCAAAAAGTTCTATCCCTCATAGTTTCAACTGAAATGCTTGAACGTTTGTTTTTGTTGTCCGTTTTTTTAGAATATCGGTAGGTTGATTTTCCTTAATATTTCCCATTTTTGTATGTGTGTGTTTTGTTAAGTTTATGTGTTGTTGTTGGCTGATCGGGTTTGGGTGATTTTTAGGTGACCTGTTTCTTTGTGATCTTGTCTCACTTTTTTGTATTTGTTACTGCCTGGGTGAAAAAGGTGCATTGTAACGTTTGTTTTGTGATCGCTAATTTGACTTTTTTAATGCATTTACAGTGTTACCAAGTTCCAATTTAACTTGTGATAAGCACTGAAACTGTCCCAGTATTTGTGCTCAAATGTTGCAAAATTACATAAGCTGGTGAATATTAAAAAAATCAAATATAAAATAACGCTACAAAATATTTTTTTTAGTTTCAATTTAACTGCAGCCAAGCCAAACTCAAATAACACAATATATTATTCTGCGACAGTGCGAATTGTCGGTGAAGGTGGAAATAAAGGAAAATGTACACAAACCATAATCCATAAAAAGAAAACTGGTACGAAACAATTCTTCCACAGAAAAGAAACAATCACCAGTGCAAAGACCAGACACCAAAAAATGCAAAATCACAATCGATAACTGAAACAAAATTGAAACTTGTGCTTCCATCTCATTCAATGCTTCAAATAAGTAGCATCAGCAATAAATATTCCTTGGATTAACCCTAATTATGTTGAGAAATGGCAATAATAAAATTTGAAAACAGGCTAAATAAAAATCAGCAATGCACTTTTGCAGCATTCAAAAAAATAACGTATTTTGTTTGAAGTTCATTCTGATCCAATCAAATTGCTGTAAACAACAGTACAAATCATGAACGACCATTTTCCGGTTGTGTACCCAAGGTTAGGACCGGTTTCCTTGTGCATTGCCCAACGCTTAAAGGTGCCGAAATTGACAGAACAGAAGTAAACCAAATCTGTAATTTAATGCCAAGAAGACAAAACCGATGCAAACAACAATTCGATTTTACAACAAAAACTTTTTGCTCATTTTTCTCGAATGTTCATAAACAGCAATAGATATCAATTCAAAATGGGAACGCTAAAAATGCATTCAACCAAACAAAAATCAGTAAAGACACTTTTTGTTCCAATATGAAAACCATTCACTTCCCCACGATAAACTAAAAAATGCCGCAATATACAGGGTGATCAAAAATAATTTAGGAATTTTCATTTTTGCGGCGCGTTTCATGCAACAGCCACAGCATCCTCCGTCAATGCAACACATCGAAATTCCAATGAAACTTTTAACGCAAATACATTACAAACTTAAGGATAACAAACTGCGTCAACCGACACTATCAAAGCAAGCAACCAAAAACCATGGCTCGAATGACCTATACCGTATTACCCCCATTAAACCCCCCCCCCCCAACCCCCCCCCCCCCAACCCCCCCCCCCCCCGCGCGGGCCCCACCAGGGGGGGGGGGGGGGGGGGGGTGGAGGGAGTGGGGGGGGGGGGGGGGGTGGAGTGAGGAGGGTGGGGGGGAGGGGGAGGGAGTGGGTAATTTTAAAGGAGTGTAAGGGGGATATTATTGTAGGGGGGAGATTTTGTGGGTTTGCGGCGGAGTTTTTCACCCCCCCCCACCAATAATCCCCCCCCACCAATAAACCCCCACCCCTAAAAGTCGCTGACGTATTAATCCCCCATGGGGGTTTATTGGGGGTAATACGGTATGTGTGCCAGTGGTATCAAAAAAACTTCAGAAAACGCACAACAACCTATTGTTATCAACAACTAATATTCATGCACAAAGGGCGATAACTTGTAATCCTAGAAAAAGTCAACAACAAACAACAGTGATTGGGCTGTCACCAAACACGCGCAAAACACACAAAACATGTTTATTGGCCAGCACAAGTGCCTACCGAAACTCAATGAATCAACTGTAACGCATGAAAGGAGCAATGCAAAATCTACCACCGCTTCAGCGCGCACTTTGCTGCGTGCTACTGCTGTTTCGCGTGCTGCTGCGGCGGCTGTGCACCAAAGCCAGCGAACGACGGTCGCACGTACTGACTGCCGCCCATGGTGCGCGCGAACGGATTGCTGCCCGGCTGGAAGCCGGACGCCATTGGCGGCGGACCCATCGGCGGCACCGGCGGCTGCTGTGCACCGGGCGCCTGCATCGGCGGCGCCTGCAGTGAACCGAGCAAATGGCTGGCTGTCTCTGTGGCACCGTGAAACGGGCGCGTTCATTTCCATTAACCTAGTCTTACCTCCACGACAACAATTTACACAATTGAATTCAGTCACCTGTTGTTGGTGTTGTTGTGGTGGTGCAGACACGACCGGCGGCGGCGGCGGTGCGCACGCTTGTGGCGCATACTGCTGTTGTTGTTGTTGTTGTTGTTGTTGTTGTTGAGGGGCGTGCTGCGCGTGCGTGTAAGCCATCTGCTGTGGCGCATGTTGTTGACTCATGACCGGCGGGGCAACCATTGAGGGCGCTGAATATTGCAACAAAATAACACACACCCATTGCAAGCGTACAAGCGGGCACACTGACAACACATACGCAATTGTGGCGCGGGTGGATGCTGCTGCTGCTGTTGTTGTTGTTGCTGATATTGTTGATATGTGTGTTGTTGCGGCGGTTGCGGCAGCGGTGGTGCGTACGCCTTTGAATGAAAACAAATGTCAAGCAGACACAAAACCAAGCGGCAAGTGTTTCATTGCTCACCTGTGTCGGCTGCACAGGCACCACGGTCGGCTGTGACACCGGTGGTCCCTGTGGGCCGCCCCCTGAGAACAGCCCACTGGAGACCATGGGTGGCACAGGCGCACTGACACCCCCTGCAGCGCTGCTAACCACGGGCGGCATCGACGAGAACGGGGGCACTCCTGCGAATGCAACACAAAGACACAAGGTTTGGTGAGTTGCTTGGTTGTCCACTAGTTCCGAAGCAACCAACATGTGTGATGGTTCTTTGTTTGTTTGTTTGTTCATCAAAAATGTCTGAAAACAATGCTATTATATGATGTCGCACAGACCCGTGCTTGCGACTGTCTGTCCGTCGACGTTCATCTGTTGGTGCACAGTCGGTTGGATTGTCGCCACGTTGTCCTGAAAAATTGTGATCGTTTTTTCATCTTGTTGTCCTATGGCACAAGAAGCGGTAAGGCAAAGCCAGCAGTATATTCGCCTGTTGCTGTGTATCGGCCTGTTGCTGCTGCTGTGACTGCGTGCCATATTGGTAGTACTCTGTCGCGCTGGTTGGTGGGTACACTGCACCGGTGCCACGGGACGCGACACTAGACGGCGTCTCCGGACGAGAACCTGCAATTGAACACACACATAAACGGCTTGGTCCTCTTTTGAAGTTCTTCAACATGCTACCCTTATCAGTGATGCATCAATCACATCTGCCTTGTGCGTGCACAGCTCGGCTACAGCACGCTGTTCTGAACACAGTCTCATGGTGGCACACTGCAACCAAGCAGCTGCCAGATCAAGCCGCTCAGAAGCACTGAACCACTGGGACAACCAGCACCGTGGCAACGCACCAGTGTTTGCGGTGTGCTGTGCTGCGTGTTGCTGGTGTTGTTGCACCGGCGGCAGCGTCGGCTCGGTCGGCGGTATCGACTGTGTCTCCTCCAGTGGGGCGCTACGATCCGACTGCTCCGAGTGACGGTGCACACGCTGCTGCTGCTGTTCGTACTGCAACAAGAATACACCCACTTGCTGGCGGGATGGAGTGACCACAAACACCGCCAAAAACGGATGCTGGTGAACCGAATTGAACTCATTGAAGCCGAGATCGACTGATTTGTCTGGACAGGCCGACCTGTTGCTGCAGCGGATCGAACTCTCGGCTCTGTTCAACGATGAGCTCCTGCGCGTGACGCGCCTGTGCCTCGTCGTACTGCTGTTGCTCTTGTGTGCTCGCTGTGTGACCTGCAAACAATGGGTGATGATGACTGACAGAATGATTGATCATTGTCAGCACACTTGAAACAATCAGACGACGTCAACAATGTGCATGCCAATTCGTCCAGTGCAACCTTGTTCCATTCTCTGCTGCTGCTGCATCGCGTGCTTCTGCGCTGCCTCCTCAAACACGCCCGGCGACCCGTTCGCCAATTGTTTCCGGGCGTCCGAGATCGCTAAATTACAGCCGACTTTCGGCTCGAGCTCGTCCATCAGTCGAATCGTGCAGTCACGGATTTTGCGCAGCTCCTCGCGGATGTGCGACACGTCGTCCGTCTCGAGGCGACGCGGTTGCCCGTTCACTGAATCAAGAAAACGCGGTGATAAAAATCCAGATGTCAAAATTTGGGTCGTCAAAATTTGAACCGTCCTTGTAATGATCGATCATCACACAACAACAAATCAGACAAAATTTAGAGCACCGTATAAGATCAATTTCAGCGTGCTCGTCGACTGTATCGCGAACGACAAGTCGCTGTCGTCGTTGATTGTGATCAAGTCATTGTCTGAAACAAAAACATGACAGCAGTGCAAACGCCAAGAATCAAGATCATATAGCAGCAAACACAAATTGTGACTGAAAAAAACTTGAATGTTCATCCAGACTGTAACAATAACTGACCTTCATCGGTATACTTGAGCGCGACTATGTCTGTCGACGTGATCTGGCCTTTGAAAATGCGCTGCATCATCAGCAGCAATTCATCGTACGTGATCGTGAGATTGTGAATGGGCACTTTGCGAATGTCGTCGCCCAAACGAGCTTTGATCACCAACGGACCGCCCACGGAGCCGCCGCTGCTCCCGTCGAACTCGTTATTTTGTAACACTGGCATCGCTCGTTTTGGTGGGACACCACACTCGCACGTATTTGATCGTTGATGTTCAGCTGTTTTGATTCCGAATTTCTACTGAGAGATTGTCTCCTCAGCTCAATGTAGCTGAAACAACCAAATCTTGAACGATTCAACGATTCAACGATTCAAAATTTAAAAAGTGATTTTAAAATTTGACAAGGACTTTCTGAATCTGAGCAGGCCAACTACTCGGGTTCGAATTTTACATGATGTGATGTTGACAGCAGTAGCACCTAGGGTTGTTAAACAAAAATGAATTTTTTAAAAAAAAAAAAAAGTGATTAAAAAAAAAACAAAAATGCCGATTTTTTTTTTTTAAAAAAAAAATTCGAAAAATTTTCCTCCAATATGCTCTGAAAACCTCAATTTTGGCACAATTTTTCGAAAGTTCAACAAAAATTTTCTTTGATTATACCTCGTAAAACCTTTAGCAGTCGATTTTGGGCCGTTTTACCGACTGATTTTAGGCTTCGACAACATCTGCGATGAAGTTTTTGAGCGTCCCAAAGCTTAGCCTACCATTTCCGATGCAGATAAGGTGACGATTCGCCTCGCAGAGCGTCCGATTGTGCTCGCTGCTCCGTTTGCAAGCGCTACGTTGTCTGGTTGCTGCTTCGTGTCGTGTCGTCGCGACACCATCAGAAGAATTGATCGAATTTCAAGGCGGTATGTTTGTCTTCACTTTAGCATTAGCTTAGCTGGGGACAATTAGTGACGTTTTGGAGGTCAAAACACAAGAAGAGGCATGGTGACGGTTTGGAAAAGGGGTAATTGAGGTCACCAAAACAAAATCTGCAAAGTTCCGCCATACGGGAGTCATTCGGGAGGCGCTTGCATATCATATGTGGTTCTTCGGACTCCCTGATTGATTTAGCACAACTTTGATTTTTGAAATTTTTTTTTAAAAAAAAAATTTTTTTTTAAAAAAAAAAAACAAAAATGACGATTTTTGTTTTTTTTAACAACCCTAGTAGCACCAGCCAACATCAAGCCACAAAATAAATCCACGTGCTGCTACATCCTTCAAATGGAACGGAACAAACTGAACATGATGTTTCAGTTTTCCTTGATCAGGGAATACAGGTAAATGGGACTGAGACTAGGATTAAAACTTCGCACGGTTTTTCCCGCTTTTGATTTGGTTCTTTGCTTCCGTTCTTGTTTGCTTTTAAATTTCATCGCGATTGGAACAAATTGGATTTGGATCTGGTTTGAAAAATCAATTTTGTGACAAAATTTCACAAAATTCACTTTGCTCTTTTCGTCGGGCGAAGTCAGCGGACGGATTCCATCGACCACACAAACCGCATTCCCATCTTGCCCATTTTCAAATGTCGATCATAAAAATAAAACCTGTTGATTCGAAATTGACAAACGAATGGCGAATAAATGACAGACAAATATGACGAACAATTCAAACTTTATGTGAACGTGGAGAATGAGCATTGTTTCTGGCAGTGTGTTTGTTGTTTGATGATCCTGCCGATTCAATGTTTGTTTTTCAATCACAAAAAAACAAAATCGATTTGGAAAAGCTGATGCTGAACTTGGAACTAAAAATAAACGATGGTCAACCTCAACGACTTCCAAAAATTGGGCAAATGGCAAGCTGAATTGGATTGCACTCGGCGGTTTGTATTTTCCCTTTGTTCATCTCAACGTGTTCTTGACAGGACGGGCAAGAAAGAAGGTTTGCTTTCTGCTCTCTTGGGCCTTTTGTGTTTTTTCTGAATCACTGTCAAAGCGACATGAGCATTGCAGTGTTGTAAAGTACAGGTGAGCCAAAAGGAACTCATTGGTGTTCGGCATTTGTGAAGAATAGCGGGTTTTTGAAAAACGCGTCCAAAATCACGGGTCATTTTCTGCTCGCCCGCAAAATCACGGTGCAAAAAGGCGGGTTTTTGAAACACGCGTGCGTTGTGATCATTGATGCTGAACTGAGTGGGCTCAGGTGTTCGGCTCAGATTTAGGGCGAATCGGCCGTGAAAATTGGCGAAATCGGTCCAAAAACAAAAAAATAGGAAAATTCTCTAGTCCGCAGGAATTCAATGCGCTGATCACGGATTTTAGGTTGGTTTTCTTAGTTGCGCAACTCCAGATGCTGAATCGTGACGATTTCGGGCGAATCGGCCATGGAAATTGGCGAAATCGGTCCAGAAACGAAAAACAAGAAAAGGATGTTTTCCAGGGTAATTCAATGCGCTGTTCACAGATTTTGGGTCAGTTGTTTTATGTGAGCAACTCTAGATACTGAATCGAGGCGATTTTGGGCGAACCGCCGTGGAAATTAGCGAAATCGGTCTAAATGCAATGAAACCGATCAATGAAACCAGGAGGCAACGCACAACAAATCAATCCACCACAATGTGTTCTTTTTGTTCAATTCTGCGCACCCGTCCGATCGCCTGCACCTGTGCAGCATAGGGTTAGGGGCTTTGAAAAAAAAAATTTTTTTTTTATTTTTTTTTCGTTTTTTTTAAAAAAAAAATTTGGATTTTTTTTTCAAATTTAAAAAAAAAAATTTGAAAATTTTTTCTTCTACTTTGCTCTGAAAATTCGATTTATGGCATAATTTTTTGAAAGTTCAAACCAAATTTTCTTCCCAACTTCTTTCTGTGCTTAGGTAAATGTCATTATTTGGTCATTTTGACCGACGTACTCCATGTTTTTCGATTTGGATGACTTCTAGAGTCAATTTTTAGCGTTGAAATGACTTAACTGAATTGAAATATCGTTTCAGAAATCGTTTTCTTGCAACTTAGAACATGTTTTTCAGTCGGTAGGCCATGAGATGAACATGATATCTTGTTGATTGGCGTATGTTATAGGTCTACAATGGAGTTGTGCGATATATTGTTAAACAATTTGAGCGGAGATGTTGGTTAATACCACATCACACGACCGTTTTTCAGATACCCGATAACATGGCCACATGTTAAAACTTGCGTGCTGAGCTAAACTAACGTGTTAAATTGCGTTGTAGTTGCCGAACGTGATGCGAAATCATGGTACGTGTTTTCGATACGATGATTTGAAGAGTGGGCTCTCGCCATGTGGCAGATAGCATAGCTGGTTGAACCTGAAAGTAAGTGTCTTGGGGGGGGCGACCGGGTCGACAGGGGTTGCCGACTTAGCTACAGCAAACAGGAATTTTTGAACACAGTCAAATTTTGGTAATTTTCTAAAGAGGAACCACTAAGAACGGTTCAATATTCAAGTACACGTCGAAAATTGTCCTGTTTTACTGTTGAAAATGCAACTTTCCCTCTATGAAATGGACATAATTTCAATAAAACACGATTTTCGCTCTTATAGTTTTCCGGATCGTTCTGAAAATAGTCTAGATGAACTCAGCTCGACGAGACGCTTCGAACAAACCTAACTTGTAAAAAAAAATTTTTTTTTTTGAAAAAAATTTTTTTTTAATTTAAAAAAAAATCCGGATTTTTTTTTTTCCCTAACCCTACCCTGAATGGTCAGTTTTATAAAAGCCTACTGTGTCCAGTAGTGCTGCACGATCCTAAGCACCTGAATGAAATTAAGAAACGTCACACTCACAGTTTATTTTTGTCATGCAACAGATTCACCAATGTCTGCTCTTCAACGTGACGAGAGGAAACTGAATTTTGTTGATTCATGGATTGATTCCGGCGCTCAGTGATGAAGCACTATTTAATTGCCTGGTTTTACAAAACTTTGCCTGATGAATGCCATTTCTGGTCATTCTGATCTGAAACGCAGTTTACCTGATAGATATTGTGGAATGTTGGTCCGATTTCAGTGCGGTCGTAGAGTAAGTTCAGAATAGATAGAGTTATTGATTGACCAATTGCGGTTGGTGTGTCTTATAATTAATTTTGATAGTTTGATTGAAAAAACGAGCGTCGAATTGGCAGGATCCAAAAACCATAAAGTCACTGCTCAATCTGACGCTCATTATTCAATCAGATCCTATTTAGTAATGAATGCTGACGCAGCAAGCTCGTCTCGTCACAGTCGTCAACAAGCTCGTCGTCGCTGTCATTCATCCCTCCCTGTTGGAGTTCAAGTCAATCAGATAGCTGTTCGTGACAAACAACAAATTACTGGTCAATGGATAAAACATAAAAACGGTCGTCGTCGGCGTTCTACTCACTGTTTTCAAACCGCTTTATTCAATTCTTCATGTTCATTAATTCATTCTTGACAATCGATAAAACAAGAAGAACCAATCAAAAACTCAAAAATCTGACAGTGAGTAAACATGCCGTCGTCGTTTAGTTGTATTCACTGTTAAGATTTTGATTCGATATTCAAATTCAACTTTTGTACCAAGAATCTGAACGAAAAGCTCAAAACAAACGCTGTTTTCTTTTCCTTTCTTCTTTTTTCATTTTGATTAGCATTTGTCTGCTTCCTTTGAAAAAATGTTACTCGACATTCTCCCACATTTGAAGGTTGTAGGGCACCCATGGCAAATCGCGAACGACACAAACATGAACTGAATAAGTTTCACTTGCTTTTTTGATGAACCCAACGTGTGGAAGACAAGTTTACTGGACGGAAAACACCAGAAAGTCGGTCGAATGTTTCAGTCTGTTCAACGTTTTCCGTCCAGTAAACTTGTCTTCCACACGTTGGGTTCATCAAAAAAGCAAGTGAAACTTATTCAGTTCATGTTTGTGTCGTTCGCGATTTGCCATTGACTATGACTGTTGATTCGTTCTGATTGTGGCAGTTTCAGAGCAAAACAACAAAACAAGATCAGATAAATTGTTGTGTTACAGAAATGACGTCGCAAATGCGGTCTGTTTTGACGAGACGTCTTTTGAGCGCCGGTTGCACGCGCTGCCAGCAACGTGTTGAGTTTGCCTTGCTGAACGACATGAACAAACTGCGGTCTCCTCATGCACCGTTGTGCTCGAGCGCAGTGTCGAGTTTTAGACAACAAAAGCAACGATCGCTGAAAAACTACAATCTGACAGGCTCAGTTTTGCGAAATCCTCAAGTGTTTCTGAATTATTCCGACCAAAAGCGCCACCATTCTGAAGAAACTGCTGCCAAGAAGAAACCTCAAAGGTTTGTGGCTGCGATTTTCCGAGTTTGTTCCATATGAGATTATCTGTGAACCAACTGCAGAAACTGGCTCAGGTTTGTACAGCACACAAACGTTTCAGGGTGAACGTGACATTTGTGACGAAAGATGGTGATCGCTTTGAGGTTTGGGGCTTTGAAGGCGATTCGTTGTACGACGTGGTCATGAATCGAAACGTTCCGCTGGATGGATACGGTTGGACACCGGCCGATTTCACACGAGCTGCCAATATCTCATTCAAAAAAAACTGAAAAGTTTTGTTTTCAGGCGCTTGTGAAGCAACGCTGGCCTGTTCTACTTGTCACGTTATTCTCAGTGAAAAAGACGCGGATCGATTAGAAACTGATTTCGGCATGGAACCGACAGATGAAGAATTGGATATGCTCGATTTGGCTTACGAACTCACGGACACGTACGTTATTATTGAAACAAATGTGTATCTGACTTTTGTGATGCTTTCTGTGTTTCAGCTCCCGTCTCGGTTGTCAGATTATTCTTCGCAAAGAACTTGACGGTCTGGAAGTGAGAGTGCCTTCCGCTGTCGCCGATGCTCGCCTTTCTTGACAGTATTTCAATTATTTTCGATTCGATTTGTGAAATTTTCCATATGTGGCGATTTGATTATTATTCCATGATCGCTCTTTTCAGCAGGGCCCTCATGCAGTTCTGCAATGTCCTGTCTGAATAAAATCGTATAGACTTCTGATGTTCCCAGTGAGTTGTTTTATGGAATACTCATCAATATAAGCTGAGCCGCACAACACTGCCACAAACACAGTAAAATCGTAAAGACATTACACTCGTTATATTGCACAGTAATGTTCCACAGAATTACACACGCAGGCGCGTGTTGTGTGGTGATATCGCATGTGCTTGTTTTTGTGTAAACCACTTTGTTATAAACATAGCGTAATGTTTCCACCAGGACAACCACTGAAACAAACACTGGACAAAAAAAGTTTCCCAATGACATCAAACGCCTCAGGAGTAGTAAATATTACCAAACAAACAACAACAGAAAAACTCATCGGAACAAAAAAAGACAAACAGTTAAAATTTATAAAACCAACAAAAACGCAAAAATCGTCACATTCAAATGGCTGTGATTTGCACATTCGACCGTTGTGCTAAACTGTATTTTTACCGATTAGGAAACGTACGTCGAAACAAAAATACCAATAAACAAATTTGACCCTTTTAAAACCAAAACAATCACTTGTTATCCGGTGAAGTTGAGCTTCGTTGTCTTGAACGTCGTTTTTCTTGCAGTGACTTTAGCGCCTTCTCACGCAGACGTTCTTCATAATCGTGCTCTGGCTCAAACTAGAAGGTTGCATGAGACCATATGTACGACAATTAATTTCTTCTTTTATTTATACGATTGTTTTGTTTAAAATTGCCACCAGCAATTCGCTACTGGCTCTTCGGGTTTTCACCAATTGTAATTCTGCTTTTCAGTTGTGCGTGAAAACCCGAAATTCTTGAATTCTTTGTCAAGTACATATCAAACTTTAGTTTCGTTCTTAAACTAAAAAACGAACGTCATCCGATCCAACGTCGGGCGCGGCACGTTCTGCCTTCTTTGCAGCTTCTTTGTTCTTGCGACTGTGGTGTTTTCGACTGCTCTTGTGATGTTTTTTGTGTTTCTTCTTGCTTGATCGACTGCTGCTTTTCTGTATATGCATCGGAATTTTTGCATTTAAAAACTGACGGAATACAAAACTCTTCCAACGCTGACCTTGTTGTCGGAATCAGAGTTATCATCGCTTTCTGAGGAACTGGCGCGCTTCTTGCGATAGTGTTTTGCGCTGAAAGTTTGAATCAGATTATAAACATGATAACACCACACTTTGGAATCTGTCACATTTTCATTCCATTTTCTTCGCCCACCTTTTCTCCTCCTTCGTTTTCACGTCCTCGTCGGAACTGTCATGACGTTTCGACTGTTTAGCTGGCGGCGGCGACGGCGAGTGTCTGCGAAAATCGATAATCTTGGCCTTCAAGAAGAAGATTGAAAATCAGATTTATTCGCGAACGCACTTCACTAAATAACACGGTACGTAAAAGGGAACACAACTATCATAGATTTTCCAGAGCTACACAACAAGCTGGTATTCAAAAAGACGCTGACACTGACTGAGAAAGGTAACAGATAACCAAACAATCAAATCAACCAGACCCAACAATAAGCCGCACCTCGTCTTTTTCACCACCGTCGTTTTGTCGTTCTTCGCCGCGTCGTCGCGGTCTGAGTGCGACTCCGAGCTGCTGCTGTCATGCCGACGGCGCTGGCCGTTTTTCTCGTCCACCCGTTTACTCTCGTGTTTCTCCGGTGTTGAGGCCGGCGACGCGTCCTGCGGCGGTGCGGCCTTGCGTTGCTCAACAGAAGCGTCCGATTCCGAGCCGGACTCTGACGAATGGTCGCGATTAGCCGGCTTTGCCGCCGCCACCAAAGGTGACTTTGATTTGCGCTCTCGTTTCCCAGCGTTATCGGCCGACTGCTGCTGCGCAGCGTTGCTGTTCACCGTTTCCGCTTTTTTCTCGTCCGCCGTCGGTCCCTCCGTGAAGCGACGCCGCTCACGGCGCTCCTGCTGCTTTGGCGCCGTCGCCGATGATTTGCTGTCTGAAAAAAAGGAGGACAAATTAGATTGATCCAAATGAAACGCAAATTCCGGTCCACAAACAACACACACACAACACCACACCGGTGGCAGACGACGTTTCTGCGGGCGTTTCTGTAAACCGTCGGCGTGGCGGCGACTGCTCCGTGAAATGACGACGTCGCCCAGCAGGACTACGACTGCGACGACGCTCTCTGTTGCAATGCATTCATTCAGTCAATCAGTCCAACGGAAATCATCAACAGCTTGCAGTGTGCTCCATTCTTGCCTGACCGACCTCTCCTTGTCCTTTTCTCGTCTTGCACTGTCCTCCTTGGCACGTCTCTCCTCTCTCTCCTTGCGTCGCTGTGCGTCCGCTGCTTCCCGTTCCTCGCGACGCTGTCGCTCTCGATCCTCCCTCGCCGCGCGACGCTCTCGATCCTGCAAATTTAGAAGTGTCCGTTTTGTCCAAAACTTATTGATGCAATAGTGAAAATGGATGAAGCGTCGCAAGGCGACGAGTTTCGCTGTTAAAAACAAACTACAGTTTTCGCAGAATAAAAACTGCGCAAACACGAATTGCGGTTACTGCGCTCAAAAGCGCAAATCTGTCAGCTATTTCGGTTTCATCTACTTGTGCCGCGTGCGCCACCATTGCACATTCCACCGACAGCACCAATTTCTTTCCGAGTCACCTGCTTCTCTCTCTGCTCCAAGTCAAATTGCCGTTGGTCCCTGCGCGGCGGACTGCGCCGTTTGGCGTCGTCGTCATAGTTTCGTTGATTATAAAAACCGGCCGCCGCCGTCGCACGGTCGATCTGACGACGTGAGCTCTCGTTCTCCTCCTGGTTATTCATGTGACACGCTGTTCACTGATCAGAATTGGCTAAAATTGGCAAAACTGACACCATAAGCGATGGTAGTTTTTGGGTTTTATAGGGTTATACATATGTAACATATATGAGAAAACGTTGATAGTAATCAACCATTGTCAATGCTTGGCTTCGTCAACTAATCATATTTTGATTTTAACGCCTTGAAAAAGTACATAAAAACAGTCGCACCGCACGAGCGTTTCAACAGTTTCAAATACCAGGGTTTTTGACACCTAAACTCAAATTTTTAGGCGTCTGCTAAAAATTTTAATAGCCCAAAAATAAACTGCCCAAAAATGGGTGTCAACACCACTGAGAATGCACGAAACAAATGCGTTTCACTGAAGACTGTCTGAAATGATACCGCGTTTGGATCGGCAGCTCATCTTGGCCGTCAAATTCAAAAGAAATAAAATGTTTTGAAACGGTTTCGCGGAGCGAAAAAATGGGTTGTGAAACGCTTTTTCTTTCACTATTTTTAGATGTCTCTTGACACCCAAATCCCAATTTTCCGGTGTCATCTAAAATTTTCGGTGTCTCTGACACATATTTGGGTCGAAAAAAAACCTGTCGAACACAGTAACTCTTTTGGGCAGTTTCTGACCAAAAGTTAAGCACTAATTTTCCATTGTGAATTGATAAAACAAAACAAAAAATCGACACATTATCAAAAAAACGAAACAGCTTCCTTACCAATCGTTTTTTCATCATTTCCATTTTCATGTCCAGCAACTTTGGCGGAATTCCGTCATCGGTCTTCTGCGCCTCGGCAAGCATTTGCCAGAGTTCACCCATGAATTCACGAGCACGTTTTGCGTTCAGGAAACCAGTTAAATTGATTTGCATTACACGGGGATCGAGATCCTGAGAGAAAAATGCAATTTTTATCAGATAACTTTGCAAGCAGCAGACAGACTGCACAGACGCAAACAGGCTGCAGACGTATTGCGTCAAAAATGCTCTGCAACAGAGCCCAAAAAACGAACTTTCAGTTCAAGTTGACTGAAGACGAACTCAATGACGACGTCATCTTCCATGCCGAGAATTTCCGTGATTCGCTCAGTGATCCATGGTTTCATAACGTCGACGTTAACTTTGCGGATGTCAATCTGTTTCAGAATGAGAATTTTCAAACTCAAAGTAGTTAAAAACAGAAAAAGGCCAACTGGTTCGTGGGAGAGAAAAAGAAATCAAAAACAAAAACGGAGCTCAAACTTTCGTCTGCAACGAGTCCTCAAATTTCATCTGCGACAGCAGCTTCCGTTGTTTGTCAGAGAAGCGACTATCTTGCTCGGAGCTTGTTCCCTGAAAAGATTTACGCTTTTAACATCAAAAAAAATACGATGGAAAGTATGACGACGGTTTATTTATGAGTCTCGTTTTGCAAAACCCAGTCAAACTAACCACGCAGAATTTTTTTTAAATCAGTCGTAAAACTAGTTTTTTAGTCAAAGTGGCGGAAATGGAAAACTGAACAAACTCTGTAAAACCCGGCGTCTCCCATGCTGATTTGATGAGTTCAGTAAATTCGCCAATGACGCCGCCGTCGGCGGGTGGGTCGTGTCGTGGTCGCGGGTGACGCTGACAGTGGTGATCAAATAAACGCAAAAGCAGTGGTCGATTCGAGTTCAAGTTTCTGTTTCGTTCGAGAATTGCAAAAAATCTCGGCACAAAAATCCAATATCACACACGAACGACACAACTCAAAATAAAAATGAAAAGAAAGGAAAGAGAAAGGAAGGACGGCTAATTTAGGGATACGCGCGGCCGCGGGAGTGGAGAGGGAGGGAGAGGGAGGGACAGCCGTTTGGGACACAATGACGTTCGAGTTCGGGATAAAATTTGGCTTGAACTTTGTTCTTCCTTTTTCTTTTTTCTCACCAAGAAAAACTTTGCGGAGTTGTCAAAGAACTCATGTTCGTTCGTTCTTTGTTTTAAAAAAGTAACAAAAAATAAAAAAAATGAATGAAAAAAACAAATTACATATCAGTGCCTCTCGAGACTTGCCAACACTGCCCTGCTTGTGGTCGCTCAAACGTCAAAGACCACGATGGCGTCGTCAACAACGATGTCAGCTGACACAAACGAGGGAACAAGCGACGCCCAATCTGCGACGACTGGGCTGCTGAAGTCGTTCAAAGATGTTGGAGTTTTCAAATTGGGCAGCTTCGTGCTGAAAGATGGATTCAAAAGTCCAATTTACGTCGATTTTCGTGTTCTCATCTCACACCCAGAAGTCATGGTGGGTAATCGTAATAGTAAGCAAGACAGGTCTTTTTAAATCTTACTGAATCTGAGCATATTTTGTCAATTTTGTTTTTGTCAAAGACGCTGCTTTTTTCGGCGCATTTGTCATATTCGACGCAGTGAATCAATGGCAAAGGTCCTTTGTGAAACTGTCAGTGGTGTGGCACTATTAAACTGCTGAGTTTTATCTGACTGGCTTCAGAAACTGGCATGCGAGCTTCTGTGGAGAACGACGCAGACTGCCAACGTCACGTTCGATTACGTCACCGGCGTTCCATACGGCGCTGTGCCTTATGCATCGGTTGGTTGAGTTGCGTTGCGTTGTTTTTTTTACAGTCATCCAACGTCCAACGCAACCCGCCACAGTTCTATTCTTTTCAATGAAACCAATTGAGGAGTTTTCGCTTATTGTTACTTCCTACTTATTGTTATCGTAGCTACCACCACGAAAGAATGAATATTGAATTTTTTTTGACAATTCACTGTTTTGAGTTCTATTGCATGCAATGCACTTCGCTGAAAAACACAGATAATCTCGGTTGAACACAATGTGCCGATGGTCACCAGACGCAAGGAGGTCAAAAGCTATGGCACCAAAAAGCGAGTCGAAGGTGAATACGAGCCGGGTAAACGGGTGTTAGTGGTCGAAGATGTCGTCACGACTGGGTCGAGCATTGTTGAAACTGTGCAGGTGACGCAATTTTTAATGAAATGGCTATAAATAAGCAAGGTTCTGGCTTGCAAATGTGGAAAAATGAAAATTTTCCAATGACTGAAGTTTCGATGTTCAGGTTCTCCGCGAAGAAGGACTGATTGTGGAAGATGTGCTGATTTTGCTCGACCGACAGCAAGGCTCTGAAGTAACGTTTGAGCGAGCGAACGTCAGGGCGCATCGGTTGGTTCGAGTGTTCTGCAGACGGAGACAATGGAAATGTGCCATAATGGACTTGCCATCCAGTTTTCAGTGCTCTAACAATGGCGGATGCACTGAGTTTTCTGGTCGTCACCAATGATATGACAGCTGAACAAGCAGCTGAGATCAGCAACGTACTGAAGGCGGGCAGAGTGGCGAGCAGAAATGAAACAACGAATGGAAACGCGATGGTTGGGAGAATTGCGTTGGCTTTGGCTACTTGTAATTGAATATTATCATGGATGCAACTTCGGAAACCTAGATTCACCTTCTCAGGAAGCCAATGGCACAAACGCAAAAGAGTCAGAGAATGGTGCAGAAGCCCAGTGGAGTTTCGATCGCCGGCTAAGCCAGGCCGAAGAACAGGCAACGATGCACGCAAGTGTTCGGCGTTTGCTGCAACTGTCCACAAAGAAACAGTCGAATTTGTGTGTCGCCGCTGATCTCACTTCAACAGAGCTGATTCTTGCCGTTGGTTTTTCTGTTTTTCGTCGGTTGTTTTTTCAGTTCGCTTCTAAAACCCGAACGTAGGTTTGAAATTCCGGTGGTTTGGTGCAGGGTTGAACGGAAGCTGTGAATTATACGCCCTCGCCGCGATAGCCTCTAAGCCCCGCTCTGTCCTTCTTGACACCGATGATTTTTTTTCTTCAGCTTGCCCGAGAGATCGGCCCGCACATTGTCCTGTTGAAACTGCATTCCGACATTATCAAAGACGCAAACGTTGAGTTTTTCAAAGCGCTCCGTAAATGCGCCAATGAACTCGAGTTCATGCTGTTCGAGGACAGGTGCTCCCTAGGTTTTTTTTACGTTTTCACCTTAATTTAAAACTTGAAATTTTAAAACAAAAAATGATTCGATTATAGAAAACTGGCGGACACTGGCACAACAGTGAGCGATCAGCTGCTGAGCAGCCCGTTCAACATTGTTGAGTGGGCCGATTTCATAACGGTGCACTCAGTCGCGGGGCCAGCTACGTTGCTCGGATTTGCACAAGTGCGTTTTGAAATTGGTTTTGTTTTTCACATTACAACTGGTGCAAGCACTGTTTCTTGCGGTTTCGCCCCGGTAAACTGGTAAGCTCATACCGCGGCCCCCAGGCTTGTCACTACGACAAGGCCCGGGTTGCCCAATAAAAAAATGATCACCAGCACAGACTGGTGTTATGGCTCAGCGCGTACACACAAGACGTTTCATTGCCTTTTTGGGAATTAAAAAAAACTTGTGACAATTTTATCGCCAGGCGATGGCTCAATGCGACCGTCAAATTGGCGCCCTTGTGGTGGCCGAAATGAGCTGTGCTGATTCGCTCACCACCAAACTCGACAATTATGTTTGCGGTAAATAATTTTTACATTTTGTCAGTTTCAGTTTTATTTGCAGTTCGCATATCATTTCGCAGTTTTTTTCCTGCTGCAGAATCGCTGGAGCTTGCACTGAAGCATCGACCGGTGGTCGCTGGCTTCATCTGCCAAAAGCGCTGCTCAAATGAACCGCAGTTCATCCACCTGACACCCGGTCGGTTTCCCAATTGAAACTAGTTCTTCGTTTGAACGAACATTTGAATTTGTCCGTCTGCTGTTTGTAGCTTATTTATTCGAATGTGTCGGATCGAAACGACGTTGTGTGCTGTAACACTTTCGGTGGTCATGGCACAGCAAACCGAACGTTCAGTTTGCCTGATCCTTTCATATGAAAAACAAGTGACGAAAAAACCCAAGCTGAAATTCTGGTGTCTGTGCCTGACAAACAGGCATTTTTGAAGCAAATGACGTCGTTTCAGTCTGACACGTTCGCATACATCTACATTAGTTGGCAGGTGTGCTGGCAAGTGGCAATAACTGAACACAAGATGTGTTCAAAAATCAGCTTGTTTCCTTTGCATGCTGATATTCCTGAAGTAAACCTCCCAAACCGGCAGGCGTTCACTTGGATCAGTCCGGCGACGCACAGCACCAGCGTTTCCGTCGTCCCGTTGACGCGATCGCGCGTGACATGAACGACTTCATCATCGTCGGTCGTGGCGTGACGCACGCGAACAATCGCGCAAGTGCTGCGCAAATGTACAGGCAAACTGCGTGGGACGCACTGATCACACGCGGTGCACCCGGAAACTGACTTGCATTCATTTGGTCACTGTTCAGTTGATGGTGGTTTGCATTGTAGTTCTCGCTGTCGGGTTTATTTCGATGTTGTCTGATCTTTGTAATAATTTGCGACACTAGTTGTAACTTTTATGAAACGGGTTCTGTCGTTTAGTTCTGAACGTTATGGTTCTGCTCTGCTTTGCGGGTTTTAGTTCTGTTCACTGTTTTCAACGTTTGCGCGTTTTGATTTATGTCGCTCATTTTTATGTTGTCCATCCAACCTTGTCCTGTTACGTCGATTCGAAATAAAAGTATCTCGTTTTACAATATCAGTGATGTTATGTCATGTTTCGATTCCAAAACGGCTGCACCAGCAGCCGATAAAGTATCTTATTTCTTTCATTTTCAATAATCTCCAGCAAAGTCTGTCCAGTGCAGTTCCTTTTATCTGCGTCTGTTCAGATGCAGCACGGCGTGTAAAACGGATTATCCGTGCCGACGAATGAGACAGTCGTGTCAACAATAATGGTAAGTGCGCCGCAAGAACGAAAGTCCGTAAATGTGCTAACAAACAATAGATTGGATTTGGGGCACGTGTAATCCCTGCACTAAGCCTTCAACTGCAGTGAACGTTGCAACGCTCACTTGTATCAAAGCTCTTGTGTTGTAACGGGATTACTTGTGGCACAAAAACCAACAAAGGATTAGCCGGTAGGTGTGAAGTTGTTGAATCTGAAAAGTCAACTGATTGTTCGAGTTATGAAGCACGGCAGCTTATGTCGCTTACGGTAGGTCCATCGCGATTTCTCGTTTGTGCCGAATCCAATCTTTGGATTCGAAAAAAATCTGCGAACATTCGGTTCAGCCGTTTTTGTGTTGCTGGCGGTGCACGCTTCACCTTATAGAGTTGCTAGCGATATCTGCAAGTGAAACCCCACCGGAGTCCGTTCCATTTGCAGGACACTTTTAATTTAATCGTCCTAATTAAGAGTGTGAATAAGGTAATAAGAAAAAATTCAACAACCATGTGTGAACAGGAAGAATTGATTGACGAGCCGATTGACTGCTCCAACTGCTGCTCTTTTCCTTTCTTTTTCACTGAAGGCCGACCGACAAGGACTTACAAAAAGCGAAATGCTTCATCTTGTCCTCAAACCTATTGTTTGCTGTATAACGTTTTTTGGTCTGAAAACTGTTTTCGAAGCACTGCGATTTATTACAAGCTGTGTTACAAGGTAAAAGAACAAAATCTTTTACGTCCGACACAGCGATAAAACACAAAACTGGTGACGACGAGCCAAGTTACCGTACCTTTGGCAAACAACGTTGAAGCACGACATACAAAACGCAATTTTATTCTGCGTGAATACTACGGACTAGTGGGTGGGTTAGCAGTTTGGTGATTGCTCAACCGTTTTGAGAGGGCACGATAAACAGCTTTTAGACTGTTCAGTCTGTATTTTTTCACGCCAATCACTAACAGTTCAAGTTGTCGTTGTCGCAGCACTCCAATGGTAATTGTGGTTTTCAACAAGTTCGTGGTTCCATTATACGTGTGAAGAAATTCAATGTAACTGGTAAATGGTGTGTCTTTACGTAACTGCTGCTGATTTCGTTGTTTAGCCAATAAAATCACAGTCTGTTTTCGAGTGTTTCTCGTGCACGCACTCGAACGTTTAGGTGAAGTAATGAAGTTTTAGATGTTTTGACAACGCGTCTAGTGCGTTTTTCATCTAACGTGTTGGCACATTGGCACATTGTTGTGCTCACAACTTGTGCCCCGTTGGTTTAGCCAATGTTTTAAACGGTTCAGAACGCTCATCGAAGGCGTTCATTGTCACGACATTCTTTTCAAAGCAGTGATTGATTTTTTGTTTTTATTTATTCTCATTCACAAAGACCCTTCGAAATTACGTACTAATCAATCAGATCTGATTATCTGGCAAAATTTTTCTAAGCATTTAGAACTGAACATGATGTTGTGATCACACATAAACAGATTAGGTTGTACCGAAAGCTGATTCTAAGCAGATTGCGTTGCACAGAAACACGAAAAGGAAACCAATGTCACCACGGAACTTCAGTAACTGTGGTTTAAGCTCGAGTTTTGTATGGATGCCACACAAATGCATAAGATCGTTGGAAAACATGATCATCAAAGTACATACAAAAACAAGACACATTGTACATGTATAGTATAGATAGTATGCATGAGGCAATCATGTTTTTGGCTCAAATTTACATGTACGTGACCATACAGCAAGCAACAACATTTTTGGCCATAACACTAAAATAGAGAAATTACTGTAGCAGAGTAAGATCACAGTGTGGATTGCATTGCGAAGTAAAAAACTGAAAAGAATCAACATGTGATTATAAAAATAAACGCTGCAATAATAGTAAAAAGAGACGTTTGCGGATCACTCATATTCTGCTGATTTAACTATAAAAACATAATATCAACAATACACTGCAAAATGAGTCTTCAAAATTGCATAAGCTAAACCAAATGTAAATGTGACCGGAGCAAAATCAACTGCATAACACAGTGTGACAAAAAAATAGACAGAAAATAGACAGTTTAGTCTACCGTGAACTTTTTTTCCATTTTATTTGTTTTGTTGACATCCTAACAAACGCTTTTGGGGTCTAAAACTGTGCAGGTTCATTGATGGACGATCGCTTTCATTTGTCACTACCGATGTTCAAAGCAAACAACACACACAGCATTTCGCAGATCACCGCGAGCTCGGCGCACACATTGGCAACGCCTCGCCGACGGTCACGTGCGGATGGTGGTACAAATGGCTGAAGTGGTGATGCGGACCGGTCGGGTGGTTCAGAGTCAGTTTCGGACGTTTCGCCAGATTGTCGTGGTTGTCGATCGGCGACGCGGCAACGGCGAGCAGCGAATTGCCGCTGGCCGTGACCACTGGACGCGAGTGTGCCGTGTGCTGCATGTTCAGTGTGGCCTGCGGCGGCGGCTGTTGCTGGTCGCACTCGGTGTCCGAGTAGTCCGATGCGTCGGCGTCGTTCGCGTCCGAGTCGGAGCCGCCGCCGGACTTGAGCGTGCCGCCTGCGGACGTGCATCCAGCGCCCGTCAAACTGCCGGCACCGTTGCCGCCGCTGTTGCCCGCGATTCGACCGCCACTGCCGCCACTACCGGCGCCATCGCTCCCGCCGCTGCCGCCAAGATGCGGCTCCGATTCCCTACGTTGCTTTCGCCATTTCGCACGTCGGTTCTTGAACCAGACCTGCAGTGATGATCACTGTTTTATTTTTAATCTTTTAATCTACATGTACATGTACTTTGCGCTGATTGTTGTGTACATGTTTCGAATGCTGCTGGGCTGCTTCGCCTTTGGTGCGGAAATCGGCTAAGTCTCTGCAACTTTGTATGATTATTGATCCCACTGTTGCAACTACATGTATGGACATCCGACTGACGTCCGTCAACTTTTTTGTTGTGGAAGACTTTCAACACTTTTTAACGTTGAAAAGTTTAGCACCGAATCTGCTAAAGCTAAATACATAGCTTACATGTGTATATGTAGTACATGGTGATAAAAAACGTCTATTTTAAAAACGCTTCGATCCATTGTAATGTCTGAAGCTGAAATTTGCACCACTTTTTGTCATTCGGTTACCATTTGTTGTGTTAGAATTTCAGTCAAAAATGTTAACTGTTGGGTACAACGGTATTTTTGACTTTCTTTTACATTTTCAAGCCTCAGGATTCAAGTTTTCTGCTGGCAATATCACATCGTCTTCTGTTTCACTCTCATCTGCTCCATAATGGTCTTGTTTTAGTCTCTTAAACTGTTCAATGTGTCCACCGTTGAGCAAATCAACAGTGACTGACCGGTTACTGTGTCGCAAATTCTGCAACGCTTCAGGCATCGCTTGCAAGCGGTCATTGAAAACACCGGTGGACACATTGACCAGCTTAAGCAATTAAAACAAGACAATTTTGGAGCAGGTGACAGTAAAGCAGAAGATGATGTGATATTGCCAGAAGAAAACCTGAACGATGATATGCTGACGTGTAACCCCGATGCTTGAAAACGTAAAAAGACAGTTAAAAATGTGAAATTTTGGACAAAAGTACAGTTGTGCCTAACAGAGTTAATATTTTTTGGCTGAAATTTTCACACAACAAATGGGACCAAATGAACATAAGCAGTGCAAATTTCAGCATCAGACACCAATGCAGTTGCGAGATATAGAAGCGTTAAAAATTAACGTTTTTTATCAACTTGAATTTCAGATATGTACAGTACGATATGTAATACAGGCAGGCTTTCAAATAACAACATCCAGTAGTCGCACACACAATAGTCAAGTATTTGTTCGTTTAATCGTTTATAGGTTACAGTAATCAGAAATTCCAAGATCCATATGTTGATGCTAAACTCGCATGTGCACTGTACATTTGATCAGATATATTTCGGGATTATTGGAAACCTGGCGCGACCCATTCGTGACGATTTACGGCGCAGAATTCAAATTAGTGTGATTTAAATAAAATCAAGTCGGCTTGGTGTCCAAGGTACAAGTACGTAGGTACACTATACATGTACAGCAGTAATACATAACGGCACTGTTTTTATCATATGTTGTGTAAAATCGACGAAATGAAAACTTCACAAATTAGAGATATCTTTATGGTTTGTTAATATGTCAGCACGTTATGCGCGTATGACTTGTCGAATTAATGCTAAATCTCAGGCTGCACAGAGGAAAACTGAATCTATCAGAATCCCACATAAATTGTACCATATCAGCCCTATGCATTTTGGCGAGCGCGCTGTGTAACTGAACTTACAAAACTTTAATACTTAGATTCGCAATATGTATATACGTTTTCGCTGTTGCCACGCATAATGTGTATTAGTGACAACATTAAGTTTCATTAAGTGGCGTTAATTTGCCATCATCATCATGCAAGTATATACTGTACAAAACACGCTTGTTTGTGAGTTCATTCATGCAAAAGATTATTGAATTACTAGTCGATACAAAGTTAAATCTGCAAATGTTTCCAACTGTGCAAAACTATACAAGTATGAGGGGGCGGGATTTTATAATTACAACCCAGTAATGTGAGGGTCTTCACATAATAAAAACTATTTGTGCATTATAGCGAGTATGTTTTAAAAACGTGTGCAGAAATGTAAATGGATACTGTAACTGTGTTGCAATACAGACGCCACCGACATAACAATTTGACCATGACAGATGATTGCAAAACGTTTTGTAAAAAAAGTACTGCCTCCGCTTAAACTGTAGTTTTATACTTAAAGAGGCTACATAATTCGCATAAGACCACCATCAAGGATCTGTATACCCCTTAACAAGAAGCAAACGTCTTCAAGAAAAGATATTTAATCGAAATTCTTGCTTGAATAATCTGATGTGACAGCATTTCCCAGACCACTATATGTGCAGAGAAATATGACACTGCGTACCGTAAGCCAACATAAATTATTCAGGATCTTAAAAATTCTTTTCAACTGTGCTGACACTTTTAAGCATGTTTTAAGCCAACGCACAGATGTCTGACGACCGGGAAAGTCCTTGTTTCAAAAATGTAATTTGTCACATAATTACATTCCTTAGTAGGATCGGATTCAATTCAACAGGTTCGGTGAAATTTTAGTTTTTCGGTACCTCAAACTCTAGTAACCCGCAAAAAATCGTGGAAATTATTAAAAAAGAAAACGTGTTTTATTCTGTTCACTGTTGACAAACACTAAGCCGCAAAATGAGTTACATGTAAAAAAATTTAAACCACTTGAAATAGAACAAACTACAGGTGTAAATGTTTGCTGTAGTTTATTTATTATCTTTTATATTAAAGGAGGCGCAGTCGCATATTACGACACGTTCAATAAGAAATACAATATGATCTTGTATATTGGCCCCGAGACTCAATGCGCGCATAGATAGGTAAACAGTTTCATGCATGACGCGTGAATCATAAAAGTTGCAAAGTAAACCGAGTCCCTTAAATAGGGCCGAGTCACTTTGGTGATTTTGAATTGCCACAAAAAGATTGAAACTGGTTTCGTTTCTTCTTCTGCACACACAATGACGCATTCAGTGGCAGAATCTAAAAAACTGATAATACCTCACCTCAACGCGTTCCTCTTTCAAGTCGGTGCGCAACGCGAGCTGCTCGCGAAGCAACACATCCGGATAGTGGGTCTTCTGGAACGTTGCTTCTAGTTCGGCCAATTGCTCTTCAGAGAAAATCGTTCGATGGCGACGTTTCCTTTTGCCACCGTACGGCAGCGGCGGTAGAAATGCGGCCCCGGGCAGGTACGCACCACCAAACGGGCCAAACGGGGGCTTGCAGAGGGCGGCTGCAAACAAACGGACGGCTTATTAAAAACGAATTCAGGGATAAAGTCGTGATTTTAGTGGAGATAACAAATGCTTTTAGTCGACAGTTCACGCAATTTTATTTCGACACTCCACAATTCGCCTATACACCGTGTATACCCGATACTTTACGCAGCATAATTTTCCATATTCCATAAAATGTGAGCGAAGTCTTTTCCAAGCGCCCGGCGGAATCAGTGACTATCAAAGTGGTGAGTATCAAAGTTCATGAACTTAGTCAAGTGGAATACATTGAACACTTTCGTAACCCCTGCATGCCGTTGCACACTCAGATCAAACATCATTCGCATCTGATTCTGTGATTATCGTGTTCATTCGGCAGGTTCTGAAAATCTAGTAATGCCGAAAACCAAACTGAGTTGCCGAAACGATTAGCTCACGCTTCTTTACACAAAACCACTTTTGTGGACGCATAATCTTGAAAACTGATTCGCACACTAAAACTTTTTCATCATGCATGTACATTCCACATCACTAAAAACACGTATCTTCTACAATCTACTGAAGCTTCACGACAAAATGCATCTATATGTAGTGTACACATCACGTATGTACATATGTAAAAAAAACATATATACACTATGTGCTCATGACATGCGGTACACGATTCAACGCTGCGTTAAGCGCGGATTACGGTAGCCATATTTCTTCCCGTGGTGCATTAATAAAAAACGGGCTTTTTACTTTTAGATTCCGAGGTTTCCTCAAATTCATAAAAGCCAAACGTGAAAACTGTGTGACAGCAGTTCCAATACTGTTAAGCTAAATGAACAAATTTGAAAAGATCAATGTAAAAAAACACATCGCAAGCAATCTAAGTCAATCAATTAGACTGACCCACTCACCCATGAATTCTGGCGCAAAAGGGGGCATGAACGCCGCTGCTGGCCAGGGTGCACCCCCTGGTGGACCGTTCAGTCCCGGCGGCATGCGAATTCCGTACGGTCCGAACGGAGTCATGCTCATCGGGTGTGGTGCCCCACCGGCGGTCGGCGGGCCTCCAACCATGCCCATCGCGCACTGTTGCTGTTGCTGCTGTTGCATGCCGGCCAAAAACTGCTGTGACAGACCAGACATAAAGTTTGCGGGCACCGACGTATTCGTTGACACCCGTTCCGTTGTTGTGCTCGGCGGTGTACTCGCCGTGGCCGGACTATTCGAGCGGTTCATGGCACCAGAGGACTCGTTGGTTGCTGACGGTTGCTCCAGCATCGTATCAACCGGCAGCGGTGACGAGTGTGGTGAGCGCTTGATTTCGGTGGTTGCGAGCGTCGATTTATCAGGCGGCGACGGCGCCTTCAGCAGTGATTTGTTCGTCAACAGACTGTCGATGGAGAACGCCGATTTCATGCTGTTTTTATTGCCGATCGAACTGATCGGAGACGTGGCCTGTCCGAACGGCCGTTTCCGCGTCATCTGCGACGTTTTGGGGGTGTTCGTGGATTTTGGTGTGTTGACATCAATTGAAGAGCCACCAGGCAGATAGGACGGAATGGACATTGTGGGCTTGCTGGTAGACACCGCTCGAGAATATTGGATTCTGGAAGAAACTTGTCAATTGAGACACAGTTATAGTGTTAGGGGCGGAACAGCGCTCATCATCCGAGATCGGCACTTATCTGAGAAGATCAACTGCTAAAAATGATCCCATTTAATGTTAGAACCACGCCTATTGAATCCGCAGGGCTACGAACGTTGATTATCATCAACGTGGAGTTTTACGGGTGAAAGAGTGACAAAGTTATGCAGACAAACCATAAGTTTGCAAAGTTAATCAGCTTAAATCACCTTATCAAGTCATAAAGGTGGAGTAAATATCAATCTGGACCTTTGATTTGACAGGATTTTTTATCTGATATACGTATACAATA
This sequence comes from Theristus sp. LFF4_11, assembly GCA_030248135.1. Lineage (NCBI taxonomy): Eukaryota > Metazoa > Nematoda > Chromadorea > Monhysterida > Xyalidae > Theristus > Theristus sp. LFF4_11. Next base: position 29,919 of record JASANC010005063.1, read on the forward strand.
TACAAGTCCCAGAATATGTAATTATGTTACTTGTGAGAGTATTTCTGGTGTGAAAACGAATCAAGAATGATAAACTTGGAATTTATATTTCTCAGATACATTATGTATAATCCAATGGCAATAGCAATTTAAAAGAAAGTTGAAACACAGCTACATGTCGGTTTTTTTCCCTGAAGCTTGTGAAAACATTACTGTAGCTTTTGGTTGAATTTTAATGTTTTCGAAAATAAACCATTGATTCAACGGTCTATTGACGTTTGCTAGCTCTTTTAAGCTGATAATTGTAGACAACAAAAGGGTTCAGAATGAATCCGCACGTAAGAGCAATCGTGCTAATTCAAGCAATAATCAAAAAGCGGTCAGTGGTACACTTACGTACATGTGTAAAGCTATCAGTTATTGAGATAGCTTAACAAAAGAATAAAAGGTCCATTGAGCCTCCAATCTACACTTAATCAATCCTACATAATTTGTTAATTATCAACAGAAAGCGATTGCGCGACGGTGCAGATGCGAACAACGCGTCATAAAGAAAACTAGCAACAAAATTTACATTTGGGCTACATGTACATCTGCGTCAGAGGGTATATAAAAATAAAAATCTGTCCAATTCGTGCTTTTACATGTAGTGTACTGTGTAGTAAAGTAGGTAAAATAAGTAGATATCCTATAAATCCAGGCTGTTGTGGCTCAGTTAACGTTAATGGTCATGTACATAGTTCCCAAAGTGCCGTATTCTTCCAGCAACCATGTTTTGAAATTTGCCTACCACAGCGAACAGAGCGTACTGCAATTGGTTGACAGTGTTTGTTCCCTGACCAATAGTTAACAAACCGCGAAATCCCGCCCATTCCATTTGTCAGTGGTTTCCTGTGTGTCCACCTGCCTGTAAGTCTCTTATATGACGTTTGAATAAAAAAGGAATTAAAAAAATTAACTTCGCTGAAACTACTTGGCGGCACTGTGGGTGCCACATTAGTTAACTCAGTCTACAGTATGATTTTTTCATTGCAACAATTTTCAGAATATAAATCATGACATCGCATGTAAATAATATACGGGAACTTTATGATAACAAAAACAAGTGTTGAACAATCCATTGTGACATGAAAAGTTTAATTCCTAATAAAAGTCTATTGTCCAAATTCCCCCAAAAAAATAATCCATCAAAAATCTGTGTAATTCGTAGAGTGCAATGAACCAATAAACTCGATCATTCTAGCGTCAATAACAAAAGTGTTGCTCATGTGCCACTGTTCTTTTGCGATTACCTCTTTTGCACTGCGTTTACCGCTCACTTATCTGTTATCTCATATCCGAAAATTGATACCAAATAAAGGTTTTCGATTAAATGAAACAGCACATTCACAAAGACAAGATCAAAAGAACATACAGACGCTGCTCTTATATCTAAAATACGGTCACACAAGAACGTAATCACACCAGAGCTGTGCAGATTGCAAGTACAGATGTACAGTGTATGTGTTTCATCTGATGCGCTCTTAAATTATAAAATCATTTCATGCTTCGTTTAGATCGCTATGGAAGCAGGTATACAAATAATGCATCTTGCTTTTTGCATGTGCCATCCATGATACGTACGCAGTTACATAAAATTGTTACTAAATATGTATAAACACTTAAACATGGCATCTGTATGTAGTGGTTCTGCGCGGAAATTGGCAAAGACGAAAAGAGTGGATGATGTAGTGAATTCGCAGCGATGGACAACGTTTTATGAAGATGTATGTACAACGTAGAATGCAGTATGTATAAGTGAAAAAATTATAGTTCATTAAGGAGCGATTGCAAAGTTTTAACACTGTGGACCTGGATATTTTTGTTTGTTTTCCAGGAGAACTCAATAGCAGTGGCACCATTAGATTTTAGATTACATTGGCCTAAAGCGGATCGTTTTATCCATATAATCTTAGCTTATAACAATACATTGCATTACCTCAGGTGGTAATAGTTGAAGCAAGCAAAATTTTTTAATATGTTATGTGAAGGTGACAAGACAACCGAAAGACTGATTCAAACTGTATGTTAAAAGAATCTCATTAAGTTTTATAATAGATGCAATTGAGCAGAAATTGCCAGAGGACAATAAGCATCAAATCTCAGTGTCACCACAAACTAATCTTAACCGTTGGAGCAGACGTCTAAGAGTATCGTCGGACATGAACCGAAAAGTCCGATCAGTAAGTAAACGATTTTTCGCTATTTCTTTTTTAACACCTTCATAACAAGGAGATTTGCACCGACTTTTTTGATGTTCGCAGTAAATGATGAAACTCGTTTTAAAAACTGCAATTGTTACACAATGACACGTGCGACCACAGACGAAAAAAGCTCAGTAGGAGACTTGTTTAGGTAAAAAACTGTATTGTTAAATTGTTGACATAAACCGTTTCGGCATTATTTAAGAAATAAATCCATTGTTATGTGCGTTGTCAGAAGCTTTACACTATTCAGCGGTTCTCGTTAAAATCTGAGCGTCCTGCTCAGGTGTTCTTCAACCAAACTGAGATGTACAATGTACTTCCGCACACGTGCGGTACAAGTGTGAACATGATTTGCTAATGTTATGCTCATCATCCTTTTTGTCTATTCATTCAATCAATTAACACCTCCTCTATTATGAAAAAACATATGCCCTCTGCTAAAGTTGTCAAAGCTGTATTTACACAAATCATTAAATCATGACCGGGGTCGTAATTTGTTTTACTGTTTTCGAAAAAATGCCTAATAATACATGCATATGTTAATAACACAAGTAACAAACTGTATTGTAATTTCATAGGCGCAAATCATGAAAATTCTTAAATGTGAGTCAAGTCATCCGTAAGTAACATGATGTCGCTTCACCAATCACCATGTTTATCACCAAATTACATTACACTGCTGTACATGAAGTTAAATGCAGGTTTTTTAGCATGGCACAACTTAACTTGATTATCGGGACTTAAAGTTGATAAAAATTAAAACTTAAATTACGAATCTTTTTTATTAGATAGCAAGGTGAGAATTGAGAGAGCGCCTAATGCATCCTTGTGGTTTGCACTGAACCCGGTGCCTCACCAAACCATCTACTAAATCGACAGAAAAATGTGCAGTATTTCAAAACCTTTGATTACCAGCAAAATTCAATATAAGGAAAATGAGAGTGCTTTTTGTTCTTAACGCTGTTCAGGTAGAGCGGGCTACTGGCATGTGCACGTATTGAAGCAAGGAATACGGCTGCTAACAGTAAAAAGTTTTGCTAACTTTACCCCATACATTTAAAAAGCGGCAAACGAATATATGCAAGATACATTTGGGTGTTAAACCCAAGTATCGATACACTTGGCGCAACTAATTCAAAAAATGCATTATCATGATGTTTTTGAATGCATTAACTTCGAATTAAAACCAAATAAATATAAAATTACCGCGCAAAATACGTATATAAAAGTGTTTTTTAATTGAATCTAAAAATGTGTACAAGTGAAGTGTCGCTTGTGCACAGCCAGGTTATGTCATGGAAAACAATAAGATTATCTTGGAACGTTTTGAGAAAAACCAGCACAATTTTGTATCAAGTTCCTCTGCATACAGAATCAATGCGTGATTTGAACATCTCTGAACTGTCTGTTCGTGATTGCGTATAATCGGTTTTTTTATTCAAAGTCATATTTCGTCTGTTTGTGTGACATGGCAATAGTTTTTCAAACGAACACCCCAGATTTGTAACAATCAACCGTTTCATCATGTGTCTACCCGTTTTACATGTACGTATGTCTTGTTTTTTCGTGAAAAAAAGTTGATGTCGATTTAATGCGTTCCGATTTATGTTTTTTAATTTATTCGATCTGAGACTGTACGAACTGACATCGTCTCCCCAAACGGCACACATACGTATTGTATAATTATTACAGTTTATGTGAGTACATTAACGGCCTTGAATGTTTATGGTGTACTTACTACTTAGCATAAAAACTTCAGCGATTTTGAATTTTTCTTGCGTTTTGTCGGCAGTTTTGAACGAACGGACGGGGGGGGGGGCAGCCGGATCGTAAAAAGATGCGTAAGCCGCCGTTTGATACTAATTTGCTGTTTGTATTACTGTCATGTTTGTTTGTCAACACAGCTTGGTTGTTGGTCCATATGTTATCAATTTGGGGTTCTGCGACTCAGCGCGTTGAAGACGTCGAAATCTACGGTAGTGTCAATCGTTTTGTGGCAATTCAAAGTAGTCTAAGTGACACAGCTCCTATTTAGAAGACTCTGACCACTTCGCTTTACCAATTTTGAATTCTCGCGTCATGCATGAAACTGTTTACCTATCTATTGCGCACTGATTTCTCTGAACCAAAAATAAAAAATAATTCGTTTTTATTTTATTCACTGAAGATTTCAAACTTGCGACGAAAAACAGCCGTTCAAACCAGTATCTATTATCGTTTCAAAAAGATCCGAAACACAAAAAAGTTTCACAAAGGAAAAACCGCACAACCGAACCAAACCCGTAAAAAGGTCACCGCACGGCGAAGCGTCTACCGTAACGTAATGTTGAATTCCGTGAAACATTTTCTTATCCCCATGTGCAAACGCATTTAGTCTCGGGTCCAACAATAAAGACCATACATTATAAAATAACTTGTTTTTGCCAGCACCGAAGCAAACGCTTCACACACACTCACATCTGCACCGTTTTATGCCACCAATTAAGTCTTGCCACCTGTTTGATTAAGCGTTGACCTCTCACATGCATTTACGAAGTTATTTTTGATCAGGAAATTTTTGTTTTTTTGTCAAGAAACAAAATCTGACATTAGTCTGACAGCGACAACTGCCTGCAATGCGGCACAGCGAACAGTTTGCGGTTTTGTTGCATATTAAACAAATTACCTTTCAAGAAATCGTGATTAGTGTGATCGCCGCGCGCTGCCCGTGCATATTGTACGTTGTGAATTGGCGCGCGCAATACGCAGTTCGTCGCATCTAGTTCAATCCAATCCACATCGTGGCGCGTTGAGATAATCAGCGGATTAGTTTTACACTGGCGAACACTTGTCTTTGGTTGATCTTTAGAGGCCAACATTGTAATCAGCGATATTATTCTTCTCAATCTCGTAACAGAATGATTTCACGGGCGCTACGCACAACTTTTGCCTATCTACGCCTTTGCACGAATCAAACTACAATGGCTGGTAAATGGTTGACATTTTAAACATGCTGCGCTGATTGGTTGTACGAGCAGCACGCAGTCAATTGGGAAAACGTCACTCGACAGATGGATGTACATAAGTGGCCGCAGCATCTGCAGTTTCTTCCAGCTTTTTTATTCTGCAGTCGTCGGCACGGAATTTATTGCTGCGTTCGTTTGTTGCGCGCGTTCCAATAAAAAACTAATTACTTTTATCGCCCGTTCAAGGCAGAAAAAACCCGTCGCAGTGCAGTGCAGCGACCGCGACAGTGACACCGCGAGATCGACGGATTAACGTCACTGTTATAAATAAAATACCAAATCAAAAACGAGCAAAATCGTTCAGTAATCAAATTAAATCTTGTTATCTGCACGATGCCCGACTGCACGCATGATCATGCACGCGAGCACAGCGCAACGATTTTTCTCTCGTTTTTTAACGCGCATAATAGAACAAAGTCCATATTGTTTTTTGTTTTTGAACTGAGAATCAATCGTTCGATGTCTTGAAATGTTCTGCGAGACCAGCGAGTGCCGTGTGACACAAAATGTTGCCAGTGGTGTGCCCTGCTGAGCATATAATAATCCGTTTGATTTGAGTTGATTTAATTCGCGATTCGCACGCGTATAATCTTTAACTATTCCCGGTGTGCACAAAATTAGACATCTCGGAAATTGTAAAAGTGCATTCAAAAATCTTCATCGAGAACAACTCAGCAACTCTCCAACACCCATGGTAACGTTTTGCACGTGGGACATATGAATTTTTTCATGTGCTGATTAGTTTTTGTCGCTGATTAAGAATTTCGATACATGGCAATATTGCAAAATTAGAAGTGCAGGACGGCAGTGCTCATTACGTCGAACCGCAAGTAAGTTCGAACAGATAAAAATCAACTGCACGATGTTGTCAAGTAAACTCTGTAACTTGGGGATACAGTTCAGAAAAAGCGTTTTTACCTCGTTTGCATACATTTTTAAATTATCGTTTTGACCTGGCAAAGTCGGTGGTAAGCGAGCAGAACATTTCCCGATTATACCCTTGAGCGGAGACGCAAAGAGAAAATGCCGTGAAACAAGCGCACTGGTTATGATCATTCGATTATTTACGTGCATTGGTGGTGTGCAATCATGCAAATTGTCGCGGTGATGGTTTCAACTCTAAATATTTTGTGGATAAAAAGGATAAAAGTTGTACAGTCACAGTCACACCATCGCATTTCTTACTTTTGAGTGAGCTGATTTCGAATGATATCCAGAATATCATGTGGTTTGCGGCAATAAAATGTAAAATACACACAAGCTTTCTTTCTCTCTCTGCTTTGCGCTCATCTTGCAAACACTGCTAAAGTCGTAGTCTGAAAGCAATCTCTTATAACACAGTAATGTTGCACCGCCACACACAAACACATACGCAAGCAAGTACAATGTAAGCTGACACGCGCTCTCTGGTGTGATATCATGTGTGTGTGTGTTTGTTTGTGACTCTGCAACATGACTGTGTTACAAAATAGTGCAAATTTTTTCAGACAGGACTATACATTGAGGAAATCTGAATGAAAGTGTCAGAGCCACAAAGTTCTCAGTGCTAATTAAAAAAAGTGTTTTGCCTTTGGTGTTTTGTTTTTAATTTCCAACAAACTGAACATTTCAACAACCAATGTTTCGAGAAATGCAAAAACATGAAATGTTTATGTTATTATCGGTACTTTTCCGTACGCAAGTTGCAGCGACTTTTCTAACGCGATTTAGAAGGCCAAATAATTAGTGGTTGAATAGTCACAAAATGACTGAATTAGTGATTTGTTTTACATGGAAAAAAACGCACAACTAAGTGCTGGTGTACAGTTTGCCTGTGACGTTAAAATAAATTGCATTTGATTATCACTGAATTATGACCGCACTAAAACACAATAAACGCGGATATAACAGTGCGTCAAATCAATCAGGTATGTGAAAAACGACAATTTTGATTTGATTACTTACGCTGAATTGAACTTCGCAAAAATGGCTCGTCACAAAAACAACTTTATGACACACACTGCAGTTTTTTCAGAAACGAGTCTTGAATTGTCAGCATTTTGCACAAAAAAGTTGTTTGGCGATGTTTTAATGTGACACGTTGCGCCCGCCCCCATGAGCGCAGAAAACATTTCTTTCAGACCAACACTCATTTCAATTCATGATATTCGCATTCGCAGAACTGTTGATTACGAATAAGTAAAAAATGCATTATTCAAAAATTTCCGATCAACAGTAATTGTCAACATTTCGAAAACCTTAGTTTACCTTATAAAACACTATAACACCAAAAAGAACTGTTTGAAACAAACAGAGAGATGTCGAAAACGAGAGATTTAAAAAAAAATAGTCTGCTTTGCATTACCGTACACCAATGGGTTCTCTGAAATTGCATGCGCCATGAAAATACGGTAGAAATGTAAACACGCAAAACTCTTTACCACTTTGCTTCACATGAACAGCGACATATGATGTATTATAGTTTCACACCGCAGCGACAACAACATGTTTACCAATCTATTATCCGAACAGAATTTTTGTCTTTTCAAACCGAAAATAAATCAGAATCACGCAAGCCCCTTGCAGCCGGGTGTGTGTGGTGTCAGGTGTCACTTTACGCCAACACCAACACCTTAATTTAGCCGTTTTTCATATCAACATTCCATAGAGAACTAATAGCTTTGCCATTTTCTTTTGCAACAGCCAACCCATGACGAAGCCAAAATTTAAGTATGTGTAAATACATTTTATTGTTTGAGTTTCCAACAGGCACATAGGCGGATAGGGTGTCAATCTGGCACATTAGCTGCTGGGCTGCTATTCGTATGATTTAATGTTAGCTTAGTCCATTAACGCTGAATAAACTGGTTGGCTTCGCTACCGTAGTAGCTGCATTCTGTTAAGGTAGTTAAAATTCTCGCTGTGTTGTCAACAAATATTCGTACAGAAGATTGGAGAACAAGCTTAGCTGCTAGCTGCACGATTCTTTCATTATCACTACAAGTTACCGCACAACCAAACAAGATCCCTCTTATCCGCAAAAACGAGTAAAACTCTGAAGGAAACATACCATGTGAAAACAAAAAGCGGGTGGCAAAACAAATTCAACAATGGCCTTCTTATAACAATATAAAAACCCAGAACACCACCATCGCAACAACAGCCGGCAACAAGAATCGGTAACAGTAAAACACAAAATCTCTGGACCTTGTCGTCAGCAACAAATCGAAAGCACGTTTGACAGTTGCCTTCTCATGCTCCATTTCACTACAATTCTTTGTGGGCTGCCTCATACAATCGCAATCCGCTTTATATCCAGTGCAAGTGTTCGATGATTCAGAGGAACTGACTGTTTCTAAACCATCAGTACTGCTCCACGAATGATGCTGCCCGCACGAACAGTGAATGTGCGTCCGCACAGTTGCCAGCTGCGCTGCATTTGCCGAAATCGGCACACCGACCATCGAGAACTTTGAGGTGGCCGTGATGCGAACACGCACCATCGTGCCCATCAGGCTTGGCGAGTGTGTGCCGACGGGTGAGGTGGCGCACGAACAGAGGCGCTGCGTGGGCGTTGGCGGATGGATTAGCACCTGCAGAGGAACATTGAAGATGGTACACTGCACAGTTGTGCTCGTCTCTGGACAAGAACGAACGAACGATGAGTTTAGGCGATGTTTTTAGCCAGGGGGACACAGAAAAGGGTACAGAACGCCGTTCAGTAAAGCGGCCATTGAGTTTTCTCTGTCATTACCGTGCCTGCCTACAATACACCCCCGGCAGGGCCTCGATCTCCCGGCTGCAAAAACAATAGTCTAACGCGCTACCGCCCAGGTCACGAGGGTGACAAGGAGTTTCAAAGAAGCTAAAAACTAGAATGATGCAACCAAACAGTTTTTTTTGGAACGTAGCGCAAACGCCGAAACCTTGACAATTCTGTGACAGCTCAAACTGCAGCCTCCAACCTGCTCATAAGCCTTTGTGTGTCCGACCAAGTGTTTACCATCAGATGCCCACTCGGTCACCAGCACTTCGTACTCGTGTCCCAGTCTCCCCTCATACGGATGATACGACCGAAAATAGTCGCTCATCACTTTCGTTCGGTGTTTCGCCTGCAGTGGAAACGAGGAGAAAAACTGCAGGGGCAAACAAAGGCCGATAGTTATGGAACTGAAGCTGATCATGTGATCAGTCAGAGCAGAGTAATAATGCAAAGAACACAAACGAACGGAGGTCAGAGGTTTGATTGTCTCGATTTCATTGAAATCAAATTCACCCAAGCCACTCAACGTCAGTCACTACCGTCAAACTATAAAATGTATGATGTTTGCATTTAGCATGCAGATTGCGTCTAGCTGGCTTGACGACTCAGTTGCCAATTCTCATAAGCGGCCATTCAGCTACTGCCTGTGATGTTCAGTTTGCAGTGTGCATCTTTGCGCGACAGCACTTACAATCTTTGCATTCAACTTTGGCAACTTCGCTGCCGGTGTGCCGGGTCGTGCGTAGTACTGATTGATGAACACACTCGTGAACTGGTACTCTCTGAGCAGCTGCATGCTGCACTCAAAGTCTTCGTCCGTCTCAGTCGGAAACGCACAGATGAAGTCAGTGGCAATGTGAATGCCGGGCACACTGTAATCGAAACAAGCACTACTAATGCAATCAAAACACTCAAACGTAACACAAACACAACACGCTTGGCTGCTTTGGCCAGTCACGCAGCTGCATGCCAAGTGACGACCGCATGACAACACCCGTCATTGTGGCTCTGGCGGGTGTGCACCAGTGGCCAGTGAAACCGTTTCGCAAGGAGTCGTAAGAAATGCACATGCAGCCTGGCAGACGCGAAATTGGTGCAGAGCCTCTCCGCAGTGGCAGTTATGAACAACAACAACAACAACCACAATTTTTGTGCAAACCAGTTCGACCGAACAACCAAAAACAACTCAACCGACTTTAGCTGCATGTGGTCAACAACAGCCCTGAAGTGTGCCGCGTTGTATTCACGCTTCATGTCAAGCAGCACCGGGTCTGAGCCGGACTGCACTGGCACGTGCAGAAACGCGTACACGCGAGGGTGCCGTAGAATTTCGGCAATTTCCTGAAAATTGACAGTCCTGGTCATTCCATCCGGAAAATTATCATTCGTTTGAGAAAATCATTCAGTTCAGTTCAATTTTATTTTGCACTGAAGGATGCAGTTAGCACTGCATGGACAAGATACACAGAGTAATGCAAAATTACAAAGTTACACAGCCGAGCCTAATTGTTTCACCAAGTCTGATGAGAAACTGCCTTTTCATTCAAACCGCCAACACACGCGACGAAACCGAGTTGTTTACAATTCGCTCATTGGTTGGCGACCAAAACTCTGCCATTTCAAAGCGATTAGGCCAACCAACACCGCGCAACAGGTGGCCAGCAAGCTCACCTCCAAATGGTCGAGTATGTATGGCGGGTTCGTCATGCCCAAACGCATCATACAGCCGTCCGGTATCACCTGCACCAATTCCTTCAGCAGATCAGGCAACACAACGCCGATGTCACGCCCGTAGGCACCAAGGTCTTCCGAAGTGAGCCACAGCTCTCTGACACCTTCTGGAAAACGTCAACCAGCTTTTTGTTCACCATTGTTTGTGTGTGAACGCGCTGATTGACCGCTGTACAAGCAAGTTGACGGCAAGTCAATCAGCACAGTTTCGGTGATTTCAGTGCAACTTCGATTGTGGGTGGCGGTATACATGAAATGAATGAAGTGATGTGGATGCCAGTGATGACAATAACACCCAGAGAATGCCAGCGGTGCACGTGCCAGCAATGCGCTGCACTGTGCAACACAGCACGCCGTGCACGCATAACAAAACACCACCACTGTGCAATAAACGACACGACGAAATGCGCGCAACGCACCGTGGAAGCACTGTTGCGCACGGGTGACCAGCTCTGCGATGGTGTAGCTCGCCAGATCACCGCGCGCTTGTTTCGTCTTGCAGTAGGTGCAGTGGTTCAGGCAACTGTGAGCATGCGAAACGACATGAGGAGATTCTCAGCAAAACACCAACGAAAATAAAACTGGATAATAATGACGGGCAATATTCACAGTTGTCCACAGCGCACCCGGTGTTGATCGCCAGGATCTCAATCAGTGGATTGCGGCGTATTTTCGGCAACGCCAAACTGGCGCCACCGAGACGCCTGCCGCCGGCGCGTTTCGTGCCAGTCAGGCGGACGGTGTTGCCTGCAGCCGAGAAAAGTCACAAACACACACCACGAGCTACATTCGCAAGCAACGCGTGGCCTTTCCACTCGGAAATGTATTGAGCTGCGCCCATTTATGGTCACATGAGACAGCCAGTTCCTGTTTTCAAATCTAGCCACTGAAACTTGGCTCTTTGGAATAGTATTTGCTCGTAGTGAAATGAACAAGCAAGGCCACGCCACTGCATCGCATTAGCAAGGTGGCACCGTCCAAATGCAACCAAGTGATGATGTTGGCCATTTTAAAGACAGCCCAGCTGCCATGTACTTCATGTGAGAGTGTGCGTACCTTTGAACGCTTCCTCGACCACCTCAACGACACGGTCGATTTGCTGCACACCAACAACCGAATAACCCTGTGCAGCAATATTTCTGTTGTTTATTGCACACACGTGAATTGAAATGATCGATGGAAGCTCTCGGCGTCGAAAAAAACAGGACAACTTCACAGTTTATCAAACTTCTGTAAAGCAAAGATGCGCACAAAACCACAATCCAAAATGAATGGCCAACATTTAGCCATGGCGTTTTCGGCGCTGCCTGCGGCACACAGCCCGCGAGCACAACGGGCACCGGTTTGCCCATCGTTCGGCCGTTGTTGACCGGGCCGCCATTGACCGCTCGATTGATATGATTGCGTAGTTGGTCCTCAGACGGCGTCTTCACGGTGCAGCTGTTCAGCAGCCACAGATCCGCGCACGCGCTCTGCTCTGAATGGGCAAGGTTGTTGATGATTATAAAAAAATTGACTAAAAACAACCAAATACATCAGCAATGATATAATGTGGATAACTTAAATAGCATAAAACGTCACGTAAAGGTTGCAGTTCTAACCAGTAATTTCGTAGCCAGCCCTCGCCAGCAGTCCGGCCATATACTCCGAGTCGCTGCTGTTATGCGAGCAGCCCCAAGTTTTGATGAAAATTCGTTTCGTGCCTAGGATATTCGTTGAATATATCACGTGAACCTCGTTGGATCTTGAATAACACTGATCAATTTCAATGAAGTTTCAACGAAATGGAATTTGCTATTGGGCAAAACACATACTTTCACACCAACCTAAAGACTGGCGAGTTAGACAAGCCCACAACTGACCAGGCACAAAACTGTCTCCCTCAAACGACTGTGTCAGCTGATTCCTCGTTTTCGTCACCTCGCCGTTGCACGTGCGAATGGACACGTCCACATCCTCGATGTCAGCGCACGCTCGCTCCATTCGGTTGGACGAGGCACACAGATTCGATATTATTGACTGTGCGGTTCTGCGTTTAAACACTTGATATCACACGTGGAAACGAAATCACTCTGGAGCTTGACAGAGCAATTTAGTAATTTTGAATTGCCGCGCCAAACATTAAACTGATTTCCTAACTCACAGTCACAGCAATTGCTTAATAATCAACTAATAAGTATTATCAACTGTTTCAGGTTCTAAGACTAAATGCGTGTGCATACGTTAAAGGAAAACTAGTTTTCCAATCTTTATGTGGCAATTCAAAATAGCCAGTGCCACAATTGCTGGCTGGAAACTGGCCAGCCCAAAACCCGAATGTCATTAGTTTTTAACCAGAGACGGAGCTGTTTCAATGCAGCAAGAATGGCGAAATAACTCGAATTGAGATCAGTGCGTAACACGCGTTCTGTGCCAAACAAAACGCTCCAGTGCCCTCTGTCCTTCAGCGCAATTTATTCCACTTTCATCTAACAGATCAACAATTCAAACAACAACGTAACATTTCATTTTCACGGATCAAAGTCAAAGGAGACGGTTCAACAAAACGTAAAAGTTTATCCGATCTTTCAGCAATCCTACTTGACACATCAAACAGAAACAAAAGCCTCAATGCCAGTTTCACACGGTCTCTCCAATCAATCCACGGGCATCGTTCGGATGATGTCAGAGTCGCCTGAAAAAAATCGGAATGGTAAAAAGAACGTCAAAACATCCAAAATTATCGCTCAAAACTGGAAGAATACAAAACGAGGAGGGCGACGACGGACCGGGATCAGTGATGCTCATAGTGCAGACGCGGAAGTAGCGGCCGCAGGCAGTGCCGAGCTCGATGTTGTTGCCGTTGTACTGGTGCACGCCGGTCTTCGCCAGCATCGCGTAGTACTCAATTTCACTCTTCCTGGAGAAACAAGCGGTGAACGAGTTTAGTGGCGCTGCGAGCAACTGTGATTCGGAATTGAAAAGCAACGAACACACACCAATGCGAACTGCCATTCACAAGAAAGATAAATGAACAACCGAAAAACGCAATGTGCAACTGCAGCGCGCCTATGATCCATTTAGCATTTCAGTAAGTCAATTCAGAACAGAACAGTTTTGCTTGTTATGCACGCACTGCAATTTTTTTCAAAACGTCAGAGGTGCCTTCTGACAACCAAACTCAAATGTTTAGGTGTCCGACAAAAAATTAGATGTTTGAAGATCAAACTGTTTCAAAATCGCGGTCAGTAGCACTAAACATGCATGAACTATTATAGTTACTTCAGAAAATACAGCATGAAATGCCAAACGTTTTGTTTGACAGCCAACTTCAGCCATCAATTTCAATATAAATACAGCGATTCGCAACTTTTTCGCGGTGCTAAGAAAACTTTCATAAAATACGTTGTTAAATTCTGCTTCCGTTTATGAATTTAAAATCATTATTTCGTTTCGCTTTCGTGAATTTAAAAGCGCATTTTTTCTTTACGATTTTAGGTATCTTATGACAGCTCCGTGAACGTGAACCAGAACTTTTAGGAGTCATCCAAAATTTTAGGTGTCTCTGACACCTGTTTAGGTGTAAAAAACCTGGCCGGAGCTGCGAAGTGCTGAAGTGAAGCCATAAAAAGAGGCATGGCACATGCGGTGGACGTGGAGTGACTGGCGTGGCACGAACATTAAAACTGCTCCACCTGATTGGTGGCGTGTTCGATGCGATGATGACCAGCTTTGCCTTGCCGTTCCTCAGTGTTTTCAACGTTTCTTTGTAGCCCAAGACAAATTTGCCACTTTTCATCACAAGCGCCAGACGAGCGTTGATGTTTTCGGCAGATTTTTTCTGTGAATTTCGCACGTAATCAATCAACACATTGTCATTTGACCAGATAGAAGGAACAAAAAGGGCGGGCTCGACTCTAACCCTTTAACTTTTCTCTTTTCCGCTTGTTCGTTGTTTGTCTCTTGACTCATGCATGGCATGGTGGATCGAATCGAAGTAAAAAATTTTTTGCTGTACTTAATAGTCATTAATGTGATTGTTGTCAACTATTTTGCTGGTTTCACCTTTCGATAATTTTCTGATCAAAAAACGTGAACGAATTCCGGCTTTTGACGAATTCGGATGAACTCCGAATTTTGGCAATCGAACGGCAACGAAAATTAACAACATGCATGCCCTATTTAATAACTGAAGAAACCAGTGAAATCATGAAAAATCAAACCTGCTTTTTGGCGGATACCATTTTTGTTGTTTACACGGGCGAGTTTGTTCAAAAATAAATCCTCGTTTGCCTATTGCAGTACCGTGGGCCCAAAACAATTTTCGAAGGGGGGGTATGGTGCCGTGGGGGGGGAGGGGTGCCGACCAAAAAGTGAGGGGGGGGGTCCAACTAGGGTTGTTAAAAAAACAAAAATCGTCATTTTTGTTTTGTTTTTTTTTTAATTTTTTTTTTAAAATTTCAAAAATCAAAGTTGTGCTAAATCAATCAGGGAGTCCGAAGAACCACATATGATATGCAAGCGCCTCCCGAATGACTCCCATATGACGGAACTTTGCAGATTTTGCGATACCAAAGCAGTTGTCTACCTGATTAGCTGCAAAAAATGCCACATTCAATACGTTGGACAGACAAAACGCAAGTTTAGAGACAGGGTTGGAGAACACCTGAACTCTATAAAAAACAAAAAATCACTTCCACTTTACAAACATTTTCAAGGCAATTGCACTATCAATGATTTTGAATGTCGAATAATCTACAAGTGTGAAGTCGAAGAAACTCAAGAATTACTGTCTGCTGAGAACTTTTGGATGAGAGTGCTAAACACAATTCTACCACTTGGACTAAATGATAGAGTGCAAGGCATTGGTATCATATCCAATAAAGATTACGGGCTTACGGAGTTCAAAAATAAAAATGTTTATTTCACAATCCCAATACCAAGGTTCTCCAGGACGCATGGAAATCGCACTAAACATAAACTGCGTTATAAACTCAACAGAGCAGGTTCTGATTTAGACTTGGATTATGCGCAAGGTAGCACGGTGGAATGGTACTCTTACCTATACCGTAAGTTGAGAATGAGCAATAAAGCAACTAGGGAAGCCATTTACGACATCATACTTTGTAGGACTGAATGTGAGGACTACAAAACAAAAAGTGAGTTCTTTTTTGCTATTTTTGAAAGTAGCAATAAGTTCAAGGATTCGGAAACCAAACCCTACCGCTGGATCATACCGTTCAAAAATAAGGGAATGGAAATGATTCCATTCAAACGAATATTTCGCCATCACTCTATTACCGCAACACTAGACTCAAAACAGAGAAAATTTCTCGAAAATGTTTCGGTCACTTTCAAATATGAACGTCCTCTAGGACTCAAATTCTGCAACTATTCAAAATTTCTGAGATTTATGGATCAAGAAGAACTAAAACGATGGCTTCTGGCCAAATGTGCTTGTTCTGATGACAAGAATGTTTACCAACCATATGACCACATTCTTTCAGGAAACCTTGATATTATTGCAGATTCGGAATTAAAGCAGTTGTTTTCTAGAGGCACAAAGTTCAGAGAACAAAAACCAATCAATTTTATTGAAGTCTACAAAAGTATCATAGGATCTCTTGGTCCTCTTCTATCTAATCTAAAAAAAGTGGGCAATAATAAAAATATTGCTACGTTTGTTGATAAGCTAAAAAGCAGAATACAACAACAAATTAGCAAGTTGTCGCATTTTCATGCACCTTCACAATTTACATGGGCAAGTAAAGAAAAACTCAAGCAGTTACATACAAACCTTGTTGTTACCTCAGTTGACAAAGCCTCCAACAACTATGTATTCATATGCAAAAAATTGTATGTTGAACAGTTAAGTAAAGAACTAGGCATCAGTCTCACTAAAGACACCGTTGAGTGTAAAGGAAATGATACCTATTCTTTCATAGGTAAAAGCAATGAAGTTCTGCCTAAAATACTTGAAAAACACAAGAAACTAGTAAATTACTACAATTACGCATCTGAAAGCTGGAGTGACACAGTTCCAATTATATTTGCCAATCCAAAGCTGCATAAAAATCCATACAAATTCCGCTTTATAGCAGGAGCGTCAAAATCTAGCACAAAACCAATTTGTAAACTGGTTCATGTTATTCTCAGCAATTTGAAACGTAGGCTGATTAGCTATTGTGACGTAGCAACAGAAAAAACTAGTAAATCACTATTTTGGAGTGTTGATAGTACTCAGGAAGCGAGAAATAAGGTTGCAAGCTGCAGAAGTATAACGTCTGTAGCTAGCGCTGATTTTAGCAATCTTTTTCCATCCCTGCCTCATGGGGTAATCTTCCAAAACATTTTCAAGCTTATAGACTTTTTCTATAAAAAACCGTACATTTTGGTAAAAAACAAACTCGTTATCAATTCTGACGAACCTGACTCCTCATTCAAAGTGAATTTACGTATTAATGAAGTCAAGGCTCTCATTGAAGAAAGTGTTTCAGAAACATATGTCACTTTTGCAGGTCATGTGTTCCAACAGATCAAAGGTGTCCCGCAAGGTGGTGCACACAGCAGTACTATAGCCAACATCGCCCTGTCCGCTATGGAGTTCTTCTATCTTAAGCAAACAACAAACTCACGTGAATGCAAGATGTTGAAAAACACAATTCGGTACGTTGATGACGTTATTTTTATCAATAATCCCGATTTTCTGGAGATGGTAAAAAAGATCTATCCTGCTGAATTAAATTTGGAACTCACAAGTGACGCCACGGCTAAAAAATGTGATTTCCTAGACTTCACTATCACAATCAATGACCAATACTTTTCGATTAAACCTTTCGACAAGACGGACACTTTCCCATTCAAGGTTAATAAGCTGGTACATGCGGAATCGAACACTCACATAAAATTAGGCGCTTGCGTTTTCCTTGGACAAACCATCCGATTTGGACGCATATGCACGGAATTGGATGATTTCG
Organism: Theristus sp. LFF4_11; assembly: GCA_030248135.1. Lineage (NCBI taxonomy): Eukaryota > Metazoa > Nematoda > Chromadorea > Monhysterida > Xyalidae > Theristus > Theristus sp. LFF4_11. Next base: position 47,578 of record JASANC010005063.1, read on the forward strand.
TGCGTTCATGTGCGGAACTGGTATCAAAGTTGATTGGCAATGGTTATAAAAGGGAAATGCTCATGCGCAACTTTTTCAGGATTCGATCAAATCATCAGTCGCTGTTATTCAAGTTCGGAATCTATGCCGATGATCAGTTCATTGCTTTGCAACAAATGATTTTTTATTGATTTGATGTTGAATAAAAAATGAAACAGTGTTGAGTTCGTTAAGCTTTATGTTTATTACAATCCAGTTTATAAACTGGAGTACCTGCTACGTTATGTGATTTTGTCCCTCTCTTGTTGATGTTGCTCTGTTTTGAAGGTCGGTTTTGATTCAATGTCGAATTCAGGAAAGTTCAAGATCCCTATTCACCCATCAATCGCACACGTGTCGATCCATCGAATCAAGCTGCTGTGTTGGCGAAGAGGAAAGCGATGTCGCCAACAAACAATCAGGGCCGGGACGCCGCCAAACGGCACAATAACAAAGTTGGTAACAATAAGTAGAACGTTTTTGCTTTTTTGCTTTTATGTTCCACACTGTTATTGATGTTTTGTTGTATTTTATGTTTATTTTGCCTCTATTAAGAATTATCAACTAAGCCTTTTTATTGAGTTTTTGGGCAATGGGCACAACTGAAGAGACCACCATTGCTCGGCGTCTTGTGCTTAGGTCGAAACGCCATGTTTTGTTGGGTTTTATTTGGTTAGATTTGTTTTGGTGACCTCAATTACCCCTTTTCCAAACCGTCACCATGCCTCTTCTTGTGTTTTGACCTCCAAAACGTCACTAATTGTCCCCAGCTAAACTAATGCTAAAGTGAAGACAAACATACCGCCTTGAAATTCGATCAATTCTTCTGATGGTGTTGCGACGACACGACACGAAGCAGCAACCAGACAACGTAGCGCTTGCAAACGGAGCAGCGAGCACAATCGGACGCTCTGCGAGGCGAATCGTCACCTTATCTGCATCGGAAATGGTAGGCTAAGCTTTGGGACGCTCAAAAACTTCATCGCAGATGTTGTCGAAGCCTAAAATCAGTCGGTAAAACGGCCCAAAATCGACTGCTAAAGGTTTTACGAGGTATGATCAAAGAAAATTTTTGTTGAACTTTCGAAAAATTTTGCCAAAATTGAGGTTTTCGGAGCATATTAGAGGAAAATTTTTCGAATTAAAAAAAAACGGCATTTTTGTTTTTTTTTAATCACTTTTTTTTAAAAAAAATTTTTCATTTTTGTTTAACAACCCTAGGGGGGCCGGCCTAGGGTTGTTAAAAAAAACAAAAATCGTCATTTTTGTTTAAAAAAAAAAATTAAAAAAAAAATTTCAAAAATCAATGTTGTTCTAAATCAATCAGGGAGTCCGAAGAACCACATATGATATGCAAGCGCCTCCCGAATGACTCCCGTATGGCGGAACTTTGCAGATTTTGTTTTGGTGACCTCAATTACCCCTTTTCCAAACCGTCACCATGCCTCTTCTTGTGTTTTGACCTCCAAAACGTCACTAATTGTCCCCAGCTAAGCTAATGCTAAAGTGAAGACAAACATACCGCCTTGAAATTCGATAAATTCTTCTGATGGTGTCGCGACGACACGACACGAAGCAGCAACCAGACAACGTAGCGCTTGCAAACGGAGCAGCGAGCACAATCGGACGCTCTGCGAGGCGAATCGTCACCTTATCTGCATCGGAAATGGTAGGCTAAGCTTTGGGACGCTCAAAAACTTCATCGCAGATGTTGTCGAAGCCTAAAATCAGTCGGTAAAACGGCCCAAAATCGACTGCTAAAGGTTTTACGAGGTATAATCAAAGAAAATTTTTGTTGAACTTTCGAAAAATTGTGCCAAAATTGAGGTTTTCAGAGCATATTAGAGGAAAATTTTTCGAATTTAAAAAAAAAATCGGCATTTTTGTTTTTTTTAATCACTTTAAAAAAAAAAATTTTTATTTTTGTTTAACAACCCTAGGCCGGCCCCCCCCCCAAAAAAAAAATTCGAATCTATCTCTATCAGACAGGTTTTTTCGGCTCAGCTATTATCTATCTAAAAAAAAATTTCAGCCAGCTATCTATATGAAAATTTTTGTCTTCTAAGACATAAAATGAGTCAATTTTTGACGAAAATTGACAATTTTTGCTCGTAATTCTTGAAAATTTCGCTAATTTTAGGTAAAATACGCGTTTATACTTGATTTTTAGTGTATTTTTAGCATTATTTTGCTGTTTTTATAGCTTTTTAGCGTTTTAGCTATCTATCTATCGAATTTCAAAATTTTGACCGCCCCCCCCCCCAAAGTCACATGGCCCCCCCGCGGCCCCCCCCAAAATTTTCCAGCTATCTATCTATCTAGAAAATTTGCTCCAGCTATCTATATCGGCCCCCCCCAACCCCTCGGCTCTGGAACAACTATGATCTGCGATGAAGTTTTTGAGCGTCCCAAAGGTTGGCTTACCATTTCCGATGCAGATACCTTTTGTTTACCTTTTGTTAGCTCCGTTCCGTTTCTAATCTGAACTGAACAAGTCTGAACAGGTGTCGTCATAGACGCTCTACAGGTCTAAAAATCAAGTCTAGAAATTGAGAGGCCATTACAAAAAGCCTAGACCCCTTAAAGCTTTGTTTCTGTGCAGCAGGGGTTGTCAAATGACAAAATCGCTTTGTTGTTTGACCACAGGCGTCAAAAACGCTACTTTTAGTGATGAATGACGCCGAAATATATTGCTTCTTTATTGTTATTCGTTCGATTTAGACTGGTATCATATTGACGCAAAAAAATTTGTGCTGACGCAAATTTTTTTGACCATTTGCGTCAATTGACGCAAGAAAAATTTGACGAAAAAAAACCCTGCACATTCGCTAAATTGAATGAAGTATTGATTCTTTCCTTGAGAAAGAACAGAGGTTAATAGTAATAAAAAAAACTCATGGATAGTGATAGTGAATGAGCAAACCACAATAAAATGTGTTTTTTTAATCTGTCACTTTTTTTCGCAAAATGCAAAGCAAGCGAAACTTTGAACGCATCAGGTTTGGTTGACATCAAACACTCGATTTATAACTGCATGTGTTTCCTTGCAACTCCGATGCCGTTCTTTCTTCTTTCGCAAAACTCCCGGTCCCGGCTCTGTATTCTGCGAAAAAAGTTACTTAGGTTTATTTGAGTGACACAATCCCAATTATTTTTGCCAATCCAAAGCTGCATTAAAATCCATACAAGTTCCGCTTTATAGCAGGAGCGTCAAAATCAAGCACAAAACCAATTTGCAAACTAGTTCATGTTATTCTCAGCAATTTGAAGCGTAGGCTGATTAGCTATTGTGACGTAGCAACAGAAAAAACTAGTAAACCACTTTATTGGAGTGTTGAAAGCACTCAGGAGGATAGAAATAAGGTTGCAAGCTGCAGAAGTATAACATCTGTAGCTAGCGCTGACTTAAGCAATCTTTTTCCATCTCTACCACATGGGATAATCTTCCAAAACATTTTCAAGCTTATAGATTTTTTCTATAAAAAACCGTACATTTTGGTAAAAAAATAAACTTGTTATCAATTCTGATGAACCTGACTTAGGGTTAGGGGCTTTGAAAAAAAAAATTTTATTTATTTTTTTTTCGTTTTTTTTTAAAAAAAATTTGGATTTTTTTTTTCAAACTTAAAAAAAAAATTTGAAAAATTTTTCTTCTACTTTGCTCTGAAAATTCGATTTATGGCATAATTTTTTGAAAGTTCAAACCAAATTTTCTTCCCAACTTCTTTGTGTGCTTAGGTACATGTCATTATTTGGTCATTTTGACCGACGTACTCCATGTTTTTCGATTTGGATGACTTCTAGAGTCAATTTTTAGCGTTGAAATGACTTAACTGAATTGAAATATCGTTTCAGAAATCGTTTTCTTGCAACTTAGAACATGTTTTTTCAGTCGGTAGGCCATGAGATGAACATGATATCTTGTTGATTGGCGTACGTTATAGGTCTACAATGGAGTTGTGCGATATATTGTTAAACAATTGGAGCGGGGATGTTGGTTAATACCACATCACACGACCGTTTTTCAGATACCCGATAACATGGCCACATGTTAAAACTTGTGTGCTGAGCTAAACTAACGTGTTAAACTTGCGTCTGTCAGTTGCCCGCAACGTGATCGCGAAATCATGGTACGTGTTTTCGATACGATGATTTGAAGAGTGGGCTCTCGCCATGTGGCAGATAGCATAGCTGGTTGAACCTGAAAGTAAGTGTCTTGGGGGGGGGGGGCGACCGGGTCGACAGGGGTTGCCGACTTAGCTACAGCAAACAGGAATTTTTGAACACAGTCAAATTTTGGTAATTTTCTAAAGAGGTACAACTAAGAACGGTTCAATATTCAAGTACACGTCGAAAATTGTCCTGTTTTACTGTTGAAAATGCAACTTTCCCTCTATGAAATGGACATAATTTCAATAAAACACGATTTTCGCTCTTATAGTTTTCCGGATCGTTCTGAAAATAGTCTAGATGAACTCAGCTCGACGAGACGCTTCGAACAAACCTAACTTGTAAAAAAAATTTTTTTTTTTAATTTTTTTTTTAATTTAAAAAAAAAACGGATTTTTTTTCCCCCTAACCCTAGGTCCACCCCCCCACGCCCACCCCCCCATGATAATTTTTCGCTTAAATTTTGAAGGAAAAACGCTAAATTTTGCTGCAAAATCGTTGAAATTACAATGAAGATGGTCAAGTTATCATATATTCAGCTTATATTATGGACTTTATAGACAAAAAATCATGATTTTCGAAAAAATTTTTAGGGTGTACGGAAAATTTCGGGGGGGGGGGTCTCCGCCAGACAAAATTTCATGGGGGGTGTGGGGGGGTGTCGGCCAAATTTTCGAGGGGGGGGGGGTCCGATGGGGGGGTGCCCGGTTTTAGGGGGGGTGGCACGGTGCCCCC
>JASANC010005063.1:57500-62155 GCA_030248135.1 Theristus sp. LFF4_11
CTCAAAAACCTCATCGCAGATCATAGTTGTTCCAGAGCCGAGGGGTTGGGGGGCCGATATAGACTAGCTGGAGCAAATTTTCTAGATAGATAGATCAGCTGGAAAATTTTGGGGGGGGGCCGGGGGCCATGTGACTTTGGGGGGGGGCGTCAAAATTTTGAAATTCGATAGATAGATAGCTAAAACGCTAAAAAGCTATAAAAACAGCAAAATATGCTAAAATACACTAAAAATCCAAATTAAACGCGTATTTTACCTAAAATTAGCGAAATTTTCAAAATTTGAGCAAAAATTTCAATTTTCGTCAAAAATTGACTCATTTTATGTCTTAGAAGACAAAAATTTTCATATAGATAGCTGGCTGAAATTTTTTTTTTTTTAGATAGATAATAGCTGAGCCGAAAAACCTGTCTGATTGATATAAATTCGAATTTTTTTTGGGGGGGGGGCCGGCCTAGGGTTGTTAAACAAAAATAAAATTTTTTTTTTAAAGTGATTAAAAAAAACAAAAATGCCGATTTTTTTTTTAATTCGAAAAATTTTCCTTATTCTCTGAAAACCTCAATTTTGGCACAATTTTTCGAAGTTCAACAAAAATTTTTTTCTTTGATTTACCTCGTAAACCTTTAGAGTCGATTTTGGGCCGTTTTACCGACTGATTTTAGGCTTCGACAACATCTGCGATGAAGTTTTTGAGCGTCCCAAAGCTTAGCCTACCATTTCCGATGCAGATAAGGTGAGATTGCTCGCAGAGCGTCCGATTGTGCTCGCTGCTCCGTTTGCAAGCGCTACGTTGTCTGGTTGCTGCTTCGTGTCGTGTCGTCGCGACACCATCAGAAGAATTTATCGAATTTCAAGGCGGTATGTTTGTCTTCACTTTAGATAGCTTAGTGGGGACAATTAGTGACGTTTTGGAGGTCAAAACACAAGAAGAGGCATGGTGACGGTTTGGAAAAGGGGTAATTGAGGTCACCAAAACAAATCTCAAAGTTCCATACGGGAGTCATTCGGGAGGCGCTTGCATATATATGTGGTTCTTCGGACTCCTGATTGATTTAGAACACATTGATTTTTGAAATTTTTTTTTAATTTTTTAAACAAAAATGACGATTTTTGTTTTTTACAACCTAGGACCCCTAGGGTTGTTAAACAAAAATGAAAAAATTTTTTTTAAAAAAAGTGATTAAAAAAAACAACAATCGATTTTTTTTTTAATTCGAAAATTTTCCTCTAATATGCTCGAAAACCTCAATTTTGGCACAATTTTTCGAAAGTTCAACAAAAAATTTTCTTTGATTATCCTCGTAAAACCTTTAGCAGTCGATTTTGGGCCGTTTTACGAGAAGGGAAAGGAGAAGTTTTCACGTAAAGTTCTCCTACCATTTCATCAGATAAGCTTACGTTTCGCCTGTCCAAGTCGTCATTGATTGTCGCATCTAGTTTGCAAGCGCTACGTATCGGTGCTGCTTGGTATCGCAGTCCAGTTCGTCAACACACAGAAGATATCGAAAAGGTATGTTAGTCACTAGCTAGATTAGGGGACAATTACTACGTTTAGCAGTTGAAAACACAAGAAGAGGAGGGAGGGGAAGGGGGAGAGGCAAAGCAGAATCTAACCAAATAAAACCCAACAAAACATGGCGTTTCGACCTAAGCACAAGACGCCGAGCAATGGTGGTCTCTTCAGTTGTGCCTCCATTGCCCAAAAAACTCAATAAAAAGGCTTAGTTGAAAATTCTTAATAGAGGCAAAATAAACATAAAATACAACAAAACATCAATAACAGTGTAGAACATAAAAGCAAAAAAGCAAAAACGTTCTACTTATTGTTACCAACTTTGTTGTTGTGCCGTTTGGCGGCGTCCCGGCCTGATTGTTTGTTGGCGACATCGCTTTTCCTCTTCGCCAACACAGCAGCTTGATTCGATGGATCGACACGTGTGCGATTGATGGGTGAATAGGGATCTTGAACTTTCCTGAATTCGACATTGAATCAAAACCGACCTTCAAAACAGAGCAACATCAACAAGAGAGGGACAAAATCACATAACGTAGCAGGTACTCCAGTTTATAAACTGGATTGTAATAAACATAAAGCTTAACGAACTCAACTACTCTTCTCTATTTTTTATTCAACATCAAATCAATAAAAAATCATTTGTTGCAAAGCAATGAACTGATCATCGGCATAGATTCCGAACTTGAATAACAGCGACTGATGATTTGATCGAATCCTGAAAAAGTTGCGCATGAGCATTTCCCTTTTATAACCATTGCCAATCAACTTTGATACCAGTTCCGCACATGAACGCACGAAATCATCCAATTCCGTGCATATGCGTCCAAATCGGATGGTTTGTCCAAGGAAAACGCAAGCGCCTAATTTTATGTGAGTGTTCGATTCCGCATGTACCAGCTTATTAACCTTGAATGGGAAAGTGTCCGTCTTGTCGAAAGGTTTAATCGAAAAGTATTGGTCATTGATTGTGATAGTGAAGTCTAGGAAATCACATTTTTTAGCCATGGCGTCACTTGTGAGTTCCAAATTTAATTCAGCAGGATAGATCTTTTTTACCATGTCCAGAAAATCGGGATTATTGATAAAAATAACGTCATCAACGTACCGAATTGTGTTTTTCAACATCTTGCATTCACGTGAGTTTGTTGTTTGCTTAAGATAGAAGAACTCCATAGCGGACAGGGCGATGTTGGCTATAGTACTGCTGTGTGCACCACCTTGCGGGACACCTTTGATCTGTTGGAACACATGACCTGCAAAAGTGACATATGTTTCTGAAACACTTTCTTCAATGAGAGCCTTGACTTCATTAATACGTAAATTCACTTTTGAATGAGGAGTCTCGTCAGAATTGATAAAGATTTTATTTTTTACCAAAATCTACGGTTTTTTATAGAAAAAAGTCTATAAGCTTGAAAATGTTTTGGAAGATTACCCCATGAGGCAGGGATGGAAAAAGATTGCTAAAATCAGCGCTAGCTACAGACGTTATACTTCTGCAGCTTGCAACCTTATTTCTCGCTTCCTGAGTACTATCAACACTCCAAAATAGTGATTTACTAGTTTTTTTCTGTTGCTACGTCACAATAGCTAATCAGCCTACGTTTCAAATTGCTGAGAATAACATGAACCAGTTTACAAATTGGTTTTGTGCTAGATTTTGACGCTCCTGCTATAAAGCGGAATTTGTATGGATTTTTATGCAGCTTTGGATTGGCAAATATAATTGGAACTGTGTCACTCCAGCTTTCAGATGCGTAATTGTAGTAATTTACTAGTTTCTTGTGTTTTTCAAGTATTTTAGGCAGAACTTCATTGCTTTTACCTATGAAAGAATAGGTATCATTTCCTTTACACTCAACGGTGTCTTTAGTGAGACTGATGCCTAGTTCTTTACTTAACTGTTCAACATACAATTTTTTGCATATGAATACATAGTTGTTGGAGGCTTTGTCAACTGAGGTAACAACAAGGTTTGTATGTAACTGCTTGAGTTTTTCTTTACTTGCCCATGTAAATTGTGAAGGTGCATGAAAATGCGACAACTTGCTAATTTGTTGTTGTATTCTGCTTTTTAGCTTATCAACAAACGTAGCAATATTTTTATTATTGCCCACTTTTTTTAGATTAGATAGAAGAGGACCAAGAGATCCTATGATACTTTTGTAGACTTCAATAAAATTGATTGGTTTTTGTTCTCTGAACTTTGTGCCTCTAGAAAACAACTGCTTTAATTCCGAATCTGCAATAATATCAAGGTTTCCTGAAAGAATGTGGTCATATGGTTGGTAAACATTCTTGTCATCAGAACAAGCACATTTATTTGGCCAGAAGCCATCGTTTTAGTTCTTCTTGATCCATAAATCTCAGAAATTTTGAATAGTTGCAGAATTTGAGTCCTAGAGGACGTTCATATTTGAAAGTGACCGAAACATTTTCGAGAAATTTTCTCTGTTTTGAGTCTAGTGTTGCGGTAATAGAGTGATGGCGAAATATTCGTTTGAATGGAATCATTTCCATTCCCTTATTTTTCGAACGGTATGATCCAGCGGTAGGGTTTGGTTTCCGAATCCTTGAACTTATTGCTACTTTCAAAAATAGCAAAAAAGAACTCACTTTTTGTTTTTTGTAGTCCTCACATTCAGTCCTACAAAGTATGATGTCGTAAATGGCTTCCCTAGTTGCTTTATTGCTCATTCTCAACTTACGGTATAGGTAGAGAGTACCATTCCACCGTGCCACCTTGCGCATAATCCAAGTCTAAATCAGAACCTGCTCTGTTGAGTTTATAACGCAGTTTATGTTTAGTGCGATTTCCATGCGTCCTGGAGAACCTTGGTATTGGGATTGTGAAATAAACATTTTTATTTTTGAACTCCGTAAGCCCGTAATCTTTATTGGATATGATACCAATGCCTTGCACTCTATCATTTAGTCCAAGTGGTAGAATTGTGTTTAGCACTCTCATCCAAAAGTTCTCAGCAGACAGTAATTCTTGAGTTTCTTCGACTTCACACTTGTAGATTATTCGACATTCAAAATCATTGATAGTGCAATTGCCTTGAAAATGTTTGTAAAGTGGAAGTGATTTTTTGTTTTTTATAGAGTTCAGGTGTTCTCCAACCCTGTCTCTAAA
>JASANC010005064.1:0-12998 GCA_030248135.1 Theristus sp. LFF4_11
AAAACCAGGTGACAACCCTGCGAACTTTCAAAAAAACCCAATTTTTACCCCAAAAAAGAGGTCGGGGCAAAAAATTAACTCATTTTTCCAAACCTACGGATGAAATTACCCTAGGAAACATTTTTCTTCAACTGTGAAAGTGTCCCAGCTAAAAATTGAAAGGGCGAACACTTGAAACCCGGTGAAAACGCTGCGAACTTTTAAAAATGCCCAAATTTTTACCCAAAAAAGTGGTCGGGGCAAAAAATTAACCCATTTTTCCAAATCTACGGATGAAATTACCCCAGGAAACATTCTTGCTAGACTGTGAACGTGTCGCAGGTAAAAACTGAAAGCGCGAACACATGTTGATTACATACCGGAAAAAAAGAGATAGAAAAATAAGTAACACTGTTTTCAGAATAGGTTTTTCGTGTCTACAGCGTATGAAAAGTAGTCGGATAAAATTTTTTTCGCGGCTCCAAGCACAACTTTGGGTGTTCGTTTCGTGTGCACAGAACCAAGTTTGTGGCTTATACTATGCTCGCTGGAGGAAGCGAGCAAATTTGAAAAACGCGCGCGAGAGGATAACGGCTCATATAATGCGTGATGCGCTGTCCGCTCGCTGGCGGTCGCTCGCGCATCCGCATGATATGAAACACGGAAAAAGTTTTTGAAGAATTGAAACGTTTTTTTTTGATATTATAGCGTGATTCGCATGATTCTTTGCCATCATTCAACAACACGCTAGAAATGTCCGTGGCCTCTTCATTTACCACTCATGTCCTGTCTTTTGTCAAGTTTTTTTATATAAAAACTTTCTTAGAAAAGAATTTGTTTCACTACTTTTCAAACTTCTACTTTTCACAGAGATTTCCTTTTGTAACAGCCTTTTGTAATGAAATTACCACTAACTCATCCCTTTGGGGCCTATGGTAGCACAATTTCACCAATGTCACTGCATTCAGCCACTGAATTCGCTAGGTATGTGTTTCAAACAGGTTTCTAATAAACCCCCATGGGGATTTATTTTTTTGGGGGGGGGGATTATTTGGAAACTTGTCGAGGGGGTGGGGGTTTATTTTTGGGGGGGGGGGGTTTTATTTGGGGGGGTTTAATAGAGGTAATACGGTAACTCGGGGGGACATGACGCGGGACAATTTTTTTCGCATGACGACAAAATCAGGATAAGGTAATTTTGAATTTGTTGAAGGAAGCACAAAACAATGTGCATGCGCAACAGTTCACACAGCAGTTCGCGTGGAAGAAAAAGTTTTTCTGTTGACACAACATTTAAACACACACTCAATGGAGTGAAGATTGAAGGTCAGCCCAATAACAATGTGATCATTGTTGCTCAAAAAACGTGAGAAAAAAATCATCTTTTCAAAGGAAAAGGTGGAAATTTGCGTAGTAAAAACTACAAAATGGTGAATGAAGTTGCGCCTGTCAAGTAAAAAAATGAAAAAAAAAACTCTTTTAATAATTGAGAAAAAGCAAAGTAAGTGTTTGTGGCGCTAATAAGTTTTTTCTAAAGTCCATAACAAGTCTAGTTTTCGTTTCGTTTAAACGGTTTTCAGAGTTTTTTCAACAGAAAACGGTGACTGTTTGCCTTATACTGTACCGCTGTCAAAGAAAAAACACTTTGTTTGGGCTTTGCTGGTTATATTTTTTTAGATTTTTAATTATCGTGAAGAATGCAATTGACAAATCACCCAAAAAATCGACAGTTTGAGAAGCCTGTGTTCGTTAAACGGCCACGTATGTTTACATTTTTGTGTGTTCGTAGGGGAACAACTTTCAAAAACAGTTTTCCTTCATTTAACGAAACGTTTCTGAATCATCATTATTACAAAATATTAATGTGCTTTTTTCTCAATGATACACAACAATAAGAAAAACTGTTTTATGCAAAACTTGGCCACTTTGCAGTCATTTTGAAAAGCCTCGTATCACATTTCTTGTTCAGGGTTTATTCCCCAGCAGCCTTGAGCAAAAAAAAATTGAATATAAACACTCGCCCCAAAAAGCTCCTATATTTTCAAAACCGTCGCCAGTTTTTGGGCAGAGACCCCAGCCGTAAATTGGAAATTTTCGAAAAGAATGGGCGCTGCGAAAAAAGCGTAGAAAAAGTCATTACCACACATTTCCGTTGCCTCCATTTCTGTCTGCGTCCTCACAAGCATCGGCTTTTGAGGCGTGGAATCATAAAAAGGCTATTTCGATAGGGCAGAAAGCGCACGATGTTGTTGTTGCATTGCGCCTTTGGCTCCGCGGTTTTCTTCACTATTTTGGTTGATTTTGGTTTTGGATTTTGGTTTTGGAATAAACTTTTTGTAGAATGTTTTTCTGATCGTCCGCTGAATCTAAAGCAGGAGAATGGTGTGTCTTATGAAATTGTCACAACAAAATAAAGCTGCTCTTGTTTATCTTGTAAGCAGCACTTCAATGCAAGCATTTGACATTTTAGTCGCGTGCAGACATGAGGAAAGTTTCGCTATTTTGACAGACTTCGTTGGCATTGCCTAGGACCACCCCCAAGAACGGAAGACTGCGAGACCCGAACGCTCCAACGAGCAGAATCTGTTGTGTTTTATTGCAAGCTGCAGCGATAAATTATCAAGGAAAGCACATACAAACAAGCTAGCGTGCCAGCGACAAGCAGTCGGTGCTAGTGCATGACTAGCCGTCGTGTTCATGCGCAGTTTCGCTGTCTGCTGAATTTAGAATCAATACTTCTCTGTTTTCTACGCCGATTTTTATTTTTTTTTTGTTCTGTTCCTCTCTTACTAATCCCTTGGCGAATCTACATAGCGGTTGTTTTTTTTACTACATTTTGTTTTTTTTTGTTTTCCGTCCGCAGCCGCGGTTGATTTTCTGTATTCTTGTCAGCTTTTCCTGTTTCATTTCGACTGTTTTTGTCGTGTGAAACAGTTTTTTTCTGAACTGATATCCCCAGAGGAAAAGCTTTGGTGCTTCATGTCGCGCACTTACCGCGCAGCACAGCGTCTTGGTAGGAGCAGATTGTTCTGTTTTGTGGGTTCGAAATGCTTTTGCAGCAGCATTTTTTTTAGTTTTTGAAGCAAATTCTATCTGTAAACTTGTTTATCGTTGTTGTTTGTTTATTGTGACTAGTTTGTTTTTTGTGAATTTCAGGTAAAAACTGGACGGAAAGAAGCTGTTGAACGGAAAATAGAAATAAACAATAAATAATGGGACTTGACTTCGAGGCGATAAAGCGCAAGGCCAGAAGGGTTAGTGTTTTCATATGCAACTGCTTTTTTGCGTTTTTAAAGCTGAATTGACACGAATTTGCCCTTTTTACTAAAGTTTTTTTTGTTGACACGCCGCAGCTGTGTCAATCTCCAAGCGTAACATGTCTCTTCCATCATGAAATTTTGTGAAAAAACGTCAGGTACCCCAACAAGCCTTTTTTTCTTCAAATACATTGCACTTATCGATGTTTTTATTATTTTTCTTTGTAGCGATGCAGCTTTCAAATGGCATTCAAAAATCCATACATTCGTAAGACATTTCGCTTAATCAAAAGCATATGCGCTAGGATCAATTTCTGTTCTGCCACATTTTTCAGCACCAATTTTTTTCACGTACAGTATGGCCGAATAAATGAGGCAGTCCATCAAGGCGGGATCAGCCGCAGACTAGGACTTGTCTTTAAAAAAAAGCCAACATAATTCCCAACAATCATGTGTACAAGGGATAAAAAATGAACAGAATAGCGCGGATAATCCATTAGTTTAAAAAAACGCGTCAAAGTTGGCACACAATTCAGTTTCTGAACGTCCTTTTTCTTTCATTCAAAATTCGCGCGCTCCTTGCACCCTGAAAAAAGCTGCCATGTTTAACCGGCCATACCGTATTCATGGTTTGAATACATAAACCCACAAAAAATGCTTGTGCCACCGGATGCATAAGTTTTTCCTGTTCATTCATCATCTACACCGGATTGCTGTCAACTTCAGCAACGGTGGTCCGTTTTCAAAATCAATAATCCGACAGACATTTGAGTTACGTGTGTCTAGTTCACATTTGCGCACAGTGTTGGTTTACTTTCTGTTTTATATAGCGGTAATTTAAAATTTAATTATCCAGTTTCCCTTGTAAATGCGTATTTTTAACATCAGTGTTCTATATTTGTAGCTTTCACGCAACTCCCCCCAGACAACCGTGGTAGAAGCAACTCTAGATTTTACGAACAGCTTTTCATTTATTTTGTACACAAATTTTACAAAGGACTGAAGCACGTTGAAAATGAGAAAGGACAAAACTGGAGAGAGAAAAGTGCTGCTGCTGCTAAAAAATGCCAGAATGAACTACAGCAAACTGGAACCATATTTTGAAGCGACGTGTAAATTTTTGAGAAGTGCAATTTTTCACTCTGTTCTTTTCGACGTTTGTGCGAGTTATATTCCGCTGGTAAAACAATGAAATTTCGGGTGTAATATGACACTTGCGTTGCTTAACTGTTTTGTTGTTTTGAAGTTGTGTGTGGAACACTTTTCAGTCGTCTCTTGTTTTTTTGAGCTTTATGATTGTAAAAAAAAATGCATTTTCGGTCTGTACATGTGTCGCGGCTGAGCGACAAACAATTTTTGAGAGAGACTCATAATTTAAAGACATTTGAACCTCGTTTTTCCGCTCCTTTGCATTTGTCGTCTGAATATTTTCCAGCACCAAATGTGTTCGTTATGGTGCTCGTGAATTGTCGCGTTTTTGGTCGTTGTATTTTTAAAACGCAGACGCTCTTTTTGTGTGAGCTTTCTTTGTGCAGTTTGAACTTTTCAGTGTATCCAAAGTAACACTTTTTTCTGAAAACGTCACTATTTGCATTCCAAAACTGTAAAAAAAACAATTTGACCAAGTCATGCCGCTAAAATTCTGGGACGGCATGTATTCCGCTGACCACCAGATGGTAAGAACGCATCGCCATTTTCTCATTTCCAATAGAAACAAGCCATTTTTCTTTTTTTTTGAATGAAATGTCTGTCAAAATTTCACACAAACAATGAAAGATTTTTTTAGAACAAATTTTACCCCCAAAAATATACCCAAAAATTTACCCCAAAAACCTGTCGCAGCCGCTAATTTTTTGAATAAAATGTCTGTCAAAATTTCGCACAAACAATGATTTCTGGTACAAATTTTACCCAAAAAAATTTACCCAAAAATTTACCCAAAAAAACCGTTGCAGCCGCTGACCAGCTGGTGGGGCAAACGGTTCGGCATCGCGCCGAGCAGAAGCGTGACGTCACGACGGTCCAAGAAATTCATTGGCGGGCCGCACGTTCAGGACTACGATACGGTCGTACAGGAGTGCCGGGCCAGCGGGACACTCTGGGAGGACCCACAGTTCCTGTGCGACGATGACTCGCTGTTCTTCAGCAGGCGCCCCCCGCGTCCGTTCGTATGGAAGCGACCGCATGTTCGTTCGTGGTGGTTTCATTCCAGAGTCCGGAGTTTACAGTGGCACGCTTCTCTCGCGATTTCTCTCCACCGATTCAGCTAATGCGTCACTGTTATTTTGTGGAGAGTTCTGAAGAGCTCGCACGGGCTCGATAGAGACGGCATGCGCAAGAACTTATGCGTGCCACTGTAATTTGATCTTTGATTTTGGCGCCGAGACGCAATGCGCGCATAGATACAGTTGGAAACAGTTTCATGCATCGCGCGGCAATTCAAAATTAGAGATTGGCAAATAAGTGATCCGTGTCCCCCAAAATAGGGCCAAGTCACTTTGGCGATTTTGAAACAAGTTTCCTTTCTACCCGTCTGCATACATACGCATTTAATCGCAGAATGTACAAAAATTGATAGAATTCATTTCAAGTTCAAGACTTGCACCACCGTTTGACTATTCCTGTCTGACAAGTTCAGTTTTCTTATTGAGTCAAACACGCACACACACAGGTCGCTCCATTTTACACAGGAATTCACGGACAGCCCACAATTCATCAAAGACGGCGCAACTCGATTCGACATCGAGCAAGGAGAACTGGGTGAGACAGCAATTGTGCAAACAAGGATTCAGAAATTTAAGATAAATCGAATGCATGTAAACAGAGGTTTGTTTTTGACACCAATGCCAGGAGACTGTTGATTTGCGATGCTGTTTGCTTTTGACAATCAATGCCAGGTCACCCTCGTGGCCTGGTGGTAGTGCATTAGCCTCTTGTCTGTGGATCGAGCCCCGCCGAGGGGTGCATAGGCACTTAATAACAGTGAAAACTCAAAGGGCGCCCCACTCAATGGCGTTCTGAACGTTCTCTGGGTTAGCCCTGGCTAAAAACATCGCCTAAAAATCCCAACAACAACAACAACAGGTGACTGCTGGCTGTTGGCGGCCGTGGCGAACATCACCATGCACCCGCGACTGTTCGCGCGAGTCGTCCCGATGGATCAGTCGTTCGGCACCGGGTACTGCGGCGCGTTCCATTTCAAGGTCGGCAGAAAAATCGAACTATAAATTATAGGGAATCTGCTGATTTGTTGGTGATTACGGTGTGCATGCTTATTCTGTGCAAACCAAACTCCGCCCCCACGCAGTGCCTGCACAGGTGCATCACGTGACCACCAACCAATCAGTTGATTTCCTATAAGTTAGAGTTCGACTGTACATTGGGAAAGAATTGCACTGTATAGCAGCGGTGACACACTTGCGTCTGTAGCTGAAATATTTAACGACTGCAGTTCCAATTCTTCCTGAATTGGAGGTACCGATATCCTGAGGGATTTTGCAAAAAAGTGGGCTTTTGAAAAATTTTGCGACACTTCACAACAGTGCATTCTCCAAGGAAGACCTTTGCATTTGGACAGTTCTCACCACGTTTGACAGAAAAACAGCAAAAATAAAGAAAAACAAAAAACTGAAATGCCTGTTCGTGCAGTTCTGGCAATACGGCCACTGGATCGACGTTGTCGTCGACGACCGTCTGCCCACGTACAACGACCGGCTCGTGTTCATGCACTCCGCCGAGAAGCAGGAGTTCTGGTCTGCGTTGCTGGAGAAGGCCTACGCGAAGCTGTGTGGGTCGTACGAGGCGTTGAAAGGTGCGGCGCGCACAATTACAGACGAACTCCTAAATTGTAGGCAATCCGCTGATTGGTTGGTGAGCACGCGTGAGGCATGTTTTCTGCGCATTTTAATGCCTGCACGGAAAAATTTAATTTAAAAATGCCTGCACGGAAAGCATGCATCACGTGATCACCAACCAATCAGCTGATTGCCCATAAGTTACACTTCGACTGTAGTTTGACAATGTTGAGACTGTTTTGACAATTTGTCGTTGTGGTTTCTGGTTTTCAATTTTGAAAATCTTTTTGCGTTTTTTTGCGAAACAGGCGGCACAATGGCCGAATCAATGGAGGACTTCACCGGCGGTCTGGCGGAGATGTTCGACTTGGAGGTTTTGCTCCTTTGGCGTGTTTGTTATGGCTCTCGAACTTGTGTGTCGCTTTTGAAAACTCCGCAGAAACCCCCCCCCCCGAACCCCGTTTTTCTTTTTGCTTCTTTGGCGTGTTTGTTGTCCCTCCTTTGGTGTAATGGTTCACTGTTGATCTCCAACGCTCCGAATCCCCCGGCCTCGAACGCGAATCCAAGCGCTCGAAAACTGTTGTCGAGACAAATGAAATTCAGCAAGTTAATAGGGTTTGGTTACAATAGCGTGTAGTGTGTTGTGTTTGTTGCTCAACTTCAATTCCACAATTCTCTCCTTTTCTCGTTTACTTCGACGTTGGCCAACTCCTTTTCAACCAGCTATTCAGTTAATTCAGAAGAGAGAATAACACTAGCGCAGAAAAGTAAAAACAACAGAGTGGCCCACAAACCACAAAAACGGCGCCTTTATATACGGCAACAACCAATACAAAGAAAGTAGTTTACCCAATGTTAAGAAAGTAGCTTAGGCGTACACAAACATTCGACCATGCGCCACATCAGCAGCACAGACTACGGTAACACGGGTAGGGATGAGGTTATAATGGGACATTACATTTAGAAAATTCCGCAAATTTTCCCCTAAACACGGTTTCGCTTATTTGCTTCTTTGGCGTGTTTGCTATGGTTTTCGAACGCGCGTGTCGCTTTATTTTGAAAATCCGCAGACTCCACCCCCCGAACACCATCTTTACTGTTCCAGAAAGAGCCACCGAAGAATCTGTTCACGATCATGCGCAAGGCGCAACAGCGCCGTTCTCTGATGGGCTGCTCGATCGATCAGATCCCGGGAACGTTCCAGAAGAAGCTGCCGAACGGACTCGTCGCCGGTCACGCTTACAGTATCACCGACGTCAGACAGGTCTGCACTCTCGCTTGTTGTTGTTGGGGATTTTAGGCAATGGTTTTAGCCAGGGCTAACCCAGAGAAGCGCACAAAACGCCCTAGAGTAGAATGCCCGTCGAGTTTTCCTCTCTGTCATTCAGTGCTATACACCCCGCGGCGGGGCTCGAGCCCCCGAACGCACAGACACAAGAGTCTAACGAGGCCACGAGGGCGACTCTGTCGTCTCTGTCGGTCGCGTGGAAACTGTTGCGTTGCAAAACGCACTGATCGCAAATTATTGTTACACTCCGAGATACAGGAAAACTGTTAAAAATAGAGGCTAACCTCTCCCAGTAAACCCGTGCAACACGGTGTGGTGAGGTGAACCGTGGTGTGCTTGCCGCATTTGCGCCCGCAATGACGAAGACTTGCGGCACATTGGGCACCGCGTGTCGGCTTAGGTGCAATGCACGCCGGTGTTAACCACGCCGTGCTCCCAAGAAATTGTGAATATTGAGATTTTTTTGTCAACAAATTTTAGATTATAAAACACCTGCTGGACGTGATCATGACAATTTTTTGTGAAATTTTTGACCGGAAAATGTCAGCAAAAACTTTTTTAATGCAGTGGTTTTTTTCCAGGTCGACGTGCGCCTGCCGAACGGCCGCGAGGGCGCAGTGCAGCTGGTCAGAATACGAAACCCGTGGGGTGGCGAGGTGGAATGGAACGGCCCGTGGAGTGACCGGTAACACAATTGAAAAAAAAACGTTTGCAGAAAACCTGCCAAACATTACAAAAGCCTGAAAAACCGAAAAACCTCTTTCAGATCGCCGGAATGGACGTGCATTTCGGAGAGTGAACGCCAACAACTGGGGCTGGTGTTCAATGCGGATGGCGAATTTTGGTTGGTCCGTTTGGTTAAAAACTGTGGAACTGGTAAAGTTTCAGCCTGTGTGGCAACCACTTTCACCATTGTTTTCTTCAGGATGTCGATGAACGACTTTTTGAAATCGTGGCAGAAAGTCGAGATCTGTCATTTAGGACCGGACGTGAGTGCTCAAAAACTATTTTATTTGCCAATCATGTGTAATCTGTTAAAATTTCAAGAAAAATTAAGCCCAGAACACGAGAAAAAATCAATAAACCATTTCAAGGCGGCCGTGCAAGTGCACGAGGACAACGAGCAAGAGAAGGAGTGGCAAGTGGAAAGCTTCGACGGCAACTGGACGAAAGGCTCAACGGCCGGGGGTTGTCGGTCAGTTGGAAACTGAAAACTGGGTGCAGGGGCAATTGATTCGTATTCGCTGATTGGTGGTACGTTTTACTTTCACCGGTGGTTTGAATTTGAATTTTGAGTTTGAAATGGGCTTGTAAACGTTGTGAGGAGCTCTGCCTGGTACCCACTGGTTCCAGGTGCAATGGTTCTTTGGTTTTGAAAACTGGAGCGAATGTGAGTCGATTGGTGCACGAACACGTGCCTCGACATGCGCATTATTCGTTCATAAATCCAGCCAACCATCCATCCATTTTAATTCACAAAAAAGCAGGAAACTCCGATAAAACGTAAAGTGTTTTTTTCAAATGATATTGACCATTTGCAATCAGTCAGTCAGTCCAGTTTTATTCTGCAGTGCACGGCATGATACCAGAGACGTGGTAAGACACCATGAGTAGGCAAGCCAAAATTCTACAATCACATCATTCATCCAGCAACTACCTGAACAACCCCCCACGGACGTTCACCTACAACCCGCAGTACCAGATCACGTTGACGGACGTCGATGATGACAGCGAGAATCGGTGCACGTGCGTGATCGCGCTGATGCAGAAGCACAGACGCAAACTCAGGCAGAAGGGACTGATCGAGATGTTGACCATCGGATTCGCCGTGTTCAAGGCGAATGATTTTTTTATTTTATTTTATTTATTTGTTTGTTAGCGCGCCGGTTCCGGAAACCCTAAGGTACCAAAACTCCGGCGGACCCTCGGATCTGTAGGGAGTAGACCATTAATTGTTATTGGTCACTTTCGTTTCTCCATTGTGTTTGTCCACGGCGGGGTACGAGTTTTTCACCTACAGAACGGTAGACGAAAGCCCTACATCTGCGCTACAGATACGCGACTGTTGACAACGGAATTGTTGTTGGCGATTCTTTGTAATGGCATTGGAATCACAGAGAGGAAAGATCGCAGAAAAATTCCCCAATTACCTGCACAACTGTTAAGCGACCAGTTCATCCAGCATCCACTACCACAATTCAACTGAATGTCGAACGTTTTGTTGACTTTTATGTTCTTGAGCTCTTTTAACATCAGAGAGCTGACCGCTATTCGACGTCACGGGTTTTGTTAGTTGGGTGGAGTGTAGTGTTGTTTCGGTTGAACACAACACAAAAGTGTGCCTTTCGCAGCTGGACCACCCGAACGAGGGCAACGAGCCACTCGACCGTGAATACTTCCAAACGCACATGTCCGTCGCGAAAACGCAGGCGTTCACGAACACGCGCGAGGTCGGTGGGGGTTGTGTCGTGTCGCGTTTGACTAAGATCCGCTTTGAGTTTAAAGAGCCAATTAATAAGGCAACAACGGCCGACTAAATTGGTTTACTCAATCAGCCATTTTCAAACTATGAGTTTTTAGCGCGCTGTTTGATCATACGGCATCCGCCAGCCAGTTGCATTGTTCACCAAGACTGCCGTCATTCAAATGACTCGTGAAGCAAAAGATGTATGACCTATTTTTTTAAACGTGTCCCACTGAAATGACGTCATGTGCCGCCAAACATGCGCTTGTCGTTCACAGCAAACCAGACTTTCCGTTTAGCCGATTTCTTCCCATAAACAAATGGTGAATGTCGAATCAGTCACACCAAACTGAATTTTTAGTGCCGGTTTTTTGACAAACGGGCGTTTTTGAAACAAATGACGTCATTTTAGCCCGGACACGTTTGAATAAATCCACAATATTCGGTTGCCAGTAAACACCAAACTGTCGCAGGTGTGCTGTCGTTTCACGCTGCCCACGGGCGACTACGTGATCGTGCCGAGCACATTCGAGCCGAACGAGGAGGGCGAATTCATGCTGCGTGTGTTCAGCGAGAAGTCGCTCAAGGCTCAGTGACGTCACGTTTTATTGTTGACATCAAATTTGCCATTTCGATTTGCGATTTTCCCTTGTTCCATCATGTCCGGTTATGAATTGTAGAATTTCAGTTTTTGGTTTTTTTGCAGCGAATGCTCGGACGAGACGGCATGCGATGAGCACGGGGTTGGTTTTGCAGTGTTCTCAAGATTTTTTTTTGAAAAAAACGGTTATATGTACATGCAGTATGGCCGAATAAATAAGGCAGTTCATCAAGGCGGTATCAGTAACAGACTAGGAGTTGTTTTTTCTAGAATGCCAAGATAATTCCCAATATTGTGTACGAGTGCAAAAAAAATGAACAGAATAGCACGAAAGAATCACAATCAGGTTAAAACACACGTCAAGTTTGACCCGCAATTGGATTTCTGAACGTCTTTTTTCTTTCGTTCAAATTTCGCGCGCTTCTTGCACCCTGAAAAAAAGCTGCCATGTTTAATCTGCCACAAATAATTTATTTATTGAATTTTTGACCGCGTTTCTGTCCTTCGACCGTTCTCCACACTCCCAGGCGGCCACGGCGCTTCCACCGGTGGCGGTGCAACCGACCACAAACGGCGGCCCCTCCGAAGACGCCGCGAGTCAGCGGCTGGTGCAGTTCTTTGAGAAGCTGGCCGGTGAAGACTTGGAGTTGGACGCATGGGAGTTGCAGAAAGTGTTGACGTTCGCGTTGAAGAAAGGTACCCCAAAAAATCTTCTTTCCAGTTGTACCGGGTGGCGCAGAACTAGCGCGGCCCAGTTGTAAACACACCACAGTATACTGTTTTCTACAGGGTGGCGCACCACTTCTGAGGCCACCCTGTAGAACACTCTGTACTACTGTAGTGTGTTTACAACTGGACACGTTTCTACTGACGGACGACCACCCACGAGGTCTACCATTGACACGTTAGACAACATTCTTCCTGTGTACATTACAGAATTCCAGTTTGAGCAGTTCTCACTGGAGACCTGCCGCAGTATGATCGCGTGTGTTGATCTCAGCAGGACCGGAAAGCTGGACGTTGAAGGTGAGCAAGAAAAAAAACGAAATTCAACAGTTTTAGTTTCAAAAAGTAGTTTGGTTTGAAATCTTTTCATATTGGCGAGTATCCATCGGGCTCAGCTCAACGTTTTTTCTCTTTTATTTCAGAGTTTAAAGAGCTCTGGGGCATCATTCGGTTGTGGAAGGCGGCGTTTCGCAAGCACGACTCGAACAAGTCCGGCACGATTTCGTCGTTCGAGTTGCGTGACGCGCTCAGAGAAGCAGGTTCGTCGTGGTGGGTGGTTGCTTTTGCACGGTTTTGCTTCAGTCAAGGTTTTTTCGCAATTTAAAATAAATAGAGATGCAGAAAAAATGTCATCCTGCACTGCATTTTGCACTGCATCTTTAAAAAAAACGACTGAAACTAACTGACTGTATTTTGTAAAAAAAAACTGCACTCTGCAAAATCCAGTGCAGGAGGTTTTGCAGTGCAGGATGCCATCTTTTCTGTGTGTCGCTGAGCTGCCAGTGGCGGGTTGATATGGGCATTTCGTGAATATGGTTATTGCGCGACCAAAACGCGCAAATTTCAAAGTCCATCCGTTCTTAGGTTATCGTCTCAGTCCTCGGGTGAC
>JASANC010005065.1:0-41528 GCA_030248135.1 Theristus sp. LFF4_11
CTGTACTGCACCTTATTTTAGTCTTAACACAGCATGATTTCAAAAACACGAGTGCCCTGATCTTGAAAGGGTACATGTGCAGTGTTACTGTGAAACAGTTAACTGCAGCGGTTAACTTTTTAGTCACACCAAAATTCATTGCATGATCAAGAAAACCACGCAGAAAATTTTTTGTTGCATCCTGCACTGATCATCGAAAAGAATTGGGAAAGCGACTGTACGGGAATCAGTCACTTTCAGAAAGTTGTTTAACGGTGCAGTGCAGTGCAAAATGCAGTGCAAGATGCAGTGCAAGATGCAGTGCAAGATGCAGTGTAGTGCAAGATGCAGTGCAAGATGCAGTGTAGTGCAAGATGCAGTGCAAGATGCAGTGTAGTGCAAGATGCAGTACAAGATGCAGTGTAGTGCAAGATGCAGGGCAAGATGCAGTGTAGTGCAAAGATGCAGTGCAAGATGCAGCGTAGTGCAAGATGCAGTGCAAGATGCAGTGTAGTGCAAAGATGCAGTGCAAGATGCAGTGCAAGATGCAGTGTAGTGCAAGATGCAGTGCAAGATGCTGTGTAGTTTGCAGTGCAGTGCAGGATGCAAAAAAATTCTGCGTGACACACAGTGAAATTGCGACAAAACTCGATTTGTTCATGTGGGTGCAGGTGCCATACTCAGTGGGCGGTAGTTGTGGCATTCAGTTGCAAGCCATACATACATGCGTTTCTCATATCATTTTATAATCTCCAGCTTACGTGACGCGTAAAAACACGTCTTCCGTTGAATCATAAAAAGTTGTCATGATAGTCTACTGTCATGCATAATAATCAACCACCGGAACGGAAACCATGGGCAAGGTCTTGAAAGCATATGTGAGCTAATGGACAACAATCTGCGGTCTTGGATTACTAAGCTTTCTAGCTGCCTAGTATATTTTCTGTGTGAATCTGTGTCTTGCTGCTGTAGGTACGGTTTGCTGGCCTGTATCATCAAACAAAACTGAGTCACCTTGTGCATACTAATCCGTTTCTATAGCTCGGTTTTAAAAGAAAAACACGCACAAACATGCGGCAACAACACAGTTAAGCCACTTGTTTTTTGCATCTTTTTCAGACAGTAGAATGCATTTTTAAAAATCCAATTTGTGCACTGTTCATTGTTGTTACCTCAGCTTACTGGTGAATTGATGGGAATTTGAATAATCCGTCGCTGTTGTCTGGCACATGTTCTTGCGTTAGGTGCTGCCCGAATTGTCAGTTTCAGCAACGTTTGTCTTGTATCTCTGCGTTTTGTTTGAAACCGAAAACAAACAGCACAAGTTTATTGAAAGGAGTTTGTGATGTTAAGCGCGTTCTAACGGAGAAAAGAAATGAAGCAAGATTTGCAAAGTATGTTTTGGAAAACGACCTGAAATTCAAGATGTCCAGTTCGTTGCGACAGTCGTTGTCGTTGCACTTTGATCGCTTTCGACGTCGCCGTTCGAGCGCATTCAGCCTGAGTCATGGCAAGCGGCAGCCGTTTGAGTCTGAGGACACCTGGAGTCCAACCGCAGAAGACATAAAACGACTTCGAAGTGAGCACCTTTTCGTCGTTCAAAAGATCTGAACCTGGATGGGAAAGCAAATTATTTCCTGCAAAACAACTTTCCAAATAAAGCCTCTCTCACGCATTGGTTTTGAAACCAAATCTCGTTATGAGTCAACAAGGCATTTACGCCAGCAACACTGGTTTTCCTTCACCAGTATCACCCTCACTTTGTTTCTGCTCCTGCATACAGCATGTTCCTTTCAGGTTTAAACCTGTCAGATTTTTTTCGCAGAAAACAGAGGTTGTGAATGAACAAAGGAACGGGATCAGAGTTGCAAGAAAACGTACATATTTCGCCGCAAATGGATTGTTTGATTTTAAGGAACCCGATACCCGATACATTCATCGTATGTACATTTGTATGTGCAATCAAAGTTTCGCATGCCCTGCATTTTGCGAACAAAAAGTGGCAGGTTGGAACATACTGTGGATTACATAACATACATTTGCAGGCACATGGCCATCAAAGGCGACTGAGCAGCATGTCGTCGTCCATGCGGCGCTGCTTCATGTGTTCACCAACATGAGAGAAGTGCACTGCTTGTTTCCGGAATTTTCGAAACCTCAGGAGTGGTCGCTCGGAAATTCGCGCTTTTACTTGCTGGTCAGCTGATCTTGTTTTTCGTTTTTTACCGAACTGATCTGTAGATTTTTTTGAAATTTATCATCGCCAGTTTTAATTAAGTGACGTGCTAGTTAAAAACCGGTGCTCTCCTTTTTTTTGAAATTCGTCCGTTAAGTTTTTAATTCTAGGTGTCAAAAATTGCAATATCAATCAACCGATCAATTGAACTGTTGGATCGCCCAGAAGAATTCAACACGTTTCTGCGCACCATCGGTTCGCTGCACCACAAGTACGTCCAGAGCGAGTATTAATCAATTATTTTCTTCTGAACCGCGTTGCGATTAAAGTTTTTGGTTTTGACAAATCTTTTATCAAATAACACGTGCTATCAACTAACAGATTTTTTGGTCGTGTATCGTACGTACCCTAAAGCGCCATTCATGGAGGTTGAAGCGCGCTGAAGCGCGCTGACGCGCTTCACTTTGCTACACATTCACGAAGCAAAAAAAAACAGCGCGCTTCAGTTTTGTAGCACATGCACATTCACGGACGCGCGCGCTGAAGCGCGCTGACGAGCTTCATCATGAATGAACAAATGAAGCTGCGTCAGCCGCTGCGATTTTTTAGGTTTTTTGCCCATTCACGAACGCGCGCACTGAAGCGCGCTGAAGTGCGCTACCATGAATGATGAAATGAAGCTGCGTCAGCCGCTGCGGCATTTGATGTCCGGACATCAAATGTGTGTGTGCAAAATCACCGATTGTTGCTGTCATCTATCTATCTATCTATCTATCTATCTATAATACTAAGATAGTAAGAAAGTTTGTTTGATTGTTTGTCCGCAGCTTTTTGCTATATATAGCATCATCGGTAGCTTCACTCCACTTTTAATGCATCATTCGCGTGAACTTTTTTCAATCTCTGTTCTGTGAAAAGTCCAAATCATCATCATTCCCATGCAATAAAAACATCAGTTTATGATCGACTACTTTAATTTGGCTGCTGCTGCTGTTCGCCATCTACACCAATCGAAATAGAATGGCAATTGATTGTTGCTGAACAAATAGGCTAAACAGGTTCCACAACAAATAAATTGCAGCATCAACAAAGACGTGGCCATGATCGATAGCGAATCAGTGGAACGGTCCAATCGATCAATTTTGAACGGGATGATTGTTGATGATCCTGAAGATTGATTTCTGTTATACTGAACAGGAATTTCAGCGGAATGTAACTGACCAATACCAGATTGCTTTTCATATATTAAACGGGTTGTATTGCTTGCTGATCAAAGATTATTACGTTGAATTGAAAGGCAGGCTCTAATCAAAATGACTGGCAAATTTTTGAAAATTCGGCAAAAAAATCTTGATTTTATCGATGCTGAAACCAGCGTTAACAAAACCACACAGTAACAAGTAAGTGCTGTCGTGACTAAATCATGCGGATGCGCGAGCGAGCGCCAGCGAGCGGACAGCGCATCACGCATAATATGAGCCGTTATCCGCTCGCGCGCTTTTTTCAAATTTGCTCGCTGCGTCCAGCGAGCATAGTATAAGCCACAAACTTGGTTCCGTGCACACGAAACGAACACCCAAAGTTGTGCTTGGAGCCGCGAAAAAATTTTTTTCCGACTACTTTTCATACGCTGTAGACATGAAAAACCTATTCTGAAAACAGTGTTACTTCTTTCCCTTTGTCCTTTTTTTTCAGGTATGTAATCAACATGTGTTCGCCCTTTAAATTTTTACCTGCGACACTTTCACAGTCGAACAAAAATGTTCCCTAGGGTAATTCCACCCGGAGATTTTGAAAATTGGGTTAATTTTTTACCCCGACCCTGTTTTTGGGTAAAAATTGGGCATTTTTAATTGTTCGGAGGGTTTTCACCTGGTTTTAAGTGTTCGCCCTTTCAATTTTTAGCTGGGACACTTTCACAGTTGAACAAAAATGTTTCCTAGGGTAATTTCATCCGTATTTTTTGAAAATTTTGTTAATTTTTTTGCCCGGGCACTTTTTTGAGTCAAAATTGTGCATTCTTTGAAAGTTCGTAGCATTTTGACTGGGTATCAGTTTTTCACTCTTACAAATTTTGTCTGAGCTGCGAAAAATAGTAGGAAAAAGGTCTAGTCCGTAGTAATTCAATGCGCTGATCACGGATTTTGGGTTAGTTTTCTTACGTGAGCAACTCTAGATGCTGAATCGTGACGATTTCGGGCGAATCGGCCGTCGAAATTGGCGAAATCGGTCCAGAAACGAAAAACAAGAAAAGATTGTTTTCCAGGGTAATTCAATGCGCTGATCACGGATTTTGGGTTAGTTTTCTTACGTGAGCAACTCTAGATACTGAATCGTGTCGATTTCGGGCGAATCGGCCGTGGAAATCGGCGAAATCGGTCTAGAAATGAAAAACAAGAAAACTATGTTTTCCAATGTAATTCAATCCGCTGATCACGGATTTTGGGTTAGTTTTCTTATGTGAGCAACTCTAGATACCGAATCGTGACGATTTCGGGCGAATCGGCCGTCGAAATTGGCGAAATCGGTCCAGAAACGAAAAACAAGAAAAAGGTGTTTTCCAGGGTAATTCAATGCGCTGATCACGGATTTTCGGTTAGTTTTCTTACGTGAGCAACTCTAGATACTGAATCGTAACGATTTCGGGCGAATCGGCCGTCGAAATTGGCGAAATCGGTCCAGAAACGAAAAACAAGAAAAGGGTGTTTTCCATGGTAATTCAATGCGCTGATCACGGATTTTGGGTTAGTTTTTTATGTAAGCAACTCTAGATGCTGAATCGTGACGATTTCGGGCGAATCGGTCGTGGAAATTGGCGAAATCGGTCCGGAAACGAAAAACAAGAAAAAGATGTTTTCCAGGGTAATTCAATGCGGTGATCACGGATTTTGGTTAGTTTTCTTACGTGAGCTACTCTAGATGCTGAATCGTGACGATTTCGGGCGAATCGGCCGTGGAAATTGGCGAAATCGGTCCAGAAACGAAAAATAAGAAAAGGGTGTTTTCCAGGGTAATTCAATGCGCTGATCACGGATTGTGTGTTAGTTTTTTATGTGAGCAACTCTAGATACTGAATCGTGACGATTTCGGGCGAATCGGCCGTGGAAATTGGCGAAATCGGTCCAGAAATGAAAAACAAAAAAACGGTGTTTTCCGTGGTAATTAAATACACTGATCACAGATTTTGTGTTAGTTTTTTCATGTGAGCAACTCTAGATACCGAATCGTGACGATTTCGGGCGAATCGGCCGTCGAATTTAGTGAAACCGGTCCAGAAATGAAAAACAAGAAGTCGGTGTTTTCCATGGTAATTCATTGCGCCGATCACGGATTTTGGGTTAGTTTTCTTATGTGAGCAACTCTAGATACCGAATCGTGACGATTTCGGGCGAATCGGCCGTCGAAATTGGCGAAATCGGTCCAGAAACGAAAAACAAGAAAAGGGTGTTTTCCAGGGTAATTCAATGCGCTGATTACGGATTTTGGGTTAGTTTTCTTACGTGAGCAACTCTAGATACTGAATCGTGACGATTTCGGGCGAATCGGCCGTGGAAATTGGCGAAATCGGTCCAGAAACGAAAAAATAAGAAAAGGATGTTTTCCAGGGTAATTCAATGCGCTGATCACGGATTTTGTGTTAGTTTTTTATGTGAGCAACTCTAGATACTGAATCGTGACGATTTCGGGCGAATCGGCCGTGGAAATTGGCGAAATTGGTCCAGAAATGAAAAACAAAAAAAACGGTGTTTTCCATGGTAATTAAATACACTGATCACGGATTTTGTGATAGTTTTTTCATGTGAGCAACTCTAGATACCGAATCGTGACGATTTCGGGCGAATCGGCCGTGGAATTTAGTGAAACCGGTCCAGAAATGAAAAACAAGAAGTCGGTGTTTTCTATGGTAATTCATTGCGCCGATCACGGCTTTTGGGTCAGTTTTCTTATGTGAGCAATTTCTAGGTACTGAATCGTGACGATTTTGGGCGAATCGGCCGTAGAAATAGCATAGACGAAATTGGCCTAAAAACGAAAAATGAAAAACCTGAGTTGTGTGCCCAACGTATTGTGATTTTGGTCCGACCTTCGGGGCTTATGTAAAAGTCAGAATATTATCTAAAAATGCGGGAGACGCATATAAAAGGAGGAATATGGCCTTGTGTAAGCAGTGAAAGACTTGGCTCGACAACCTTTTCAAGTCTCTGATGTGGTACACACGGATACAAGTACATAAGAGTCATATTTTTGCGCCGTTTATTTTTTATTTAGGTTGCAAGTGGCAACCCTCGTACATTGTAGACAAATGAAACTTTCACATTTGCCTTTTTCTAGCATTTAGCGACCTCTAAAGCCACTAAAATAACGATCAGACATCGATCGCTGACACTGGTTTGCACAAAGTGTATCGCAGAGGCATTGGGAACGCAAGGTCTCCTTCTGTGGCAATGACTCACCGGTTTATCCTGGCACAAGAGTTTGGTAAAAAGGGTGAAAATCAACGGAAGACAACACTTTTTGCACTGGTGCTGCTGTATGCACAGCGGTGCGTACGTTAGCAACAACGATAAAGCTACATGCAGCAATGTTTTGCAATCTCTGATGTTTCTGTTTTTTGCACAGAATTTACAGTATAGCCGATTAAACATGGCAGCTTTTTTGAGGGTGCAAGGAGCGCGCGAATTTTGAATAAAAGAAAAAGAAGTTCAGAAACCAAATTGTATGCCAAATTTGACGCGTTTTTAAGCTAATGGATTATCCGTATTATTCTGTTCATTCTTTCTCCCTTGCACACATGATTGGAAATTATGTTGGCATTTTTGAAAAAGACAACTCCTAGTCAGCGACTAATCCCGCCTTGATGGACTGCCTCATTTATTCGGCCATGCTGTACAGAATTTCGCACATGATGTGATTTTAGACTAAACTGAAGAGGACAATTGAAAAATATCTAGATAACTTCAAAATTTTTACGCTTTTCAACAAGCTTGTAAACAACAAACGCGGCGCAAAAATATGACTCTTATGTACTTGTATCCGTGTGTACCACATCAGAGACTTGAAAAGGTTGTCGAGCCAAGTCTTTCACTGCTTACACAAGGCCATATTCCTCCTTTTATATGCGTCTCCCGCATTTTTAGATAATTATTTGTATGTATGCACTGTGTACTCGGATGCAGTGATTTCGCATTTTATTTTGTCTACTCTTTATGCTTTGATGCTGTTGTTTTCGCAGAAATATATAAATTATGGCTTTTAAAATTTAAAAGTTTAAAAAAGTTTAAAAGTAGCCCTATTTTAAAAAAAGTTAGCCGATTCTTTGGGGTAAAACCTACAGACCTGACCAAGCCTATCCTGCTCGATGCTTTTAAAACCTACAACGTATATGAAAACAAAATACTTCTTATTTAGCAACTTTAACAATAGAATAAATTCAAATTGGCCGATTTTGGCACGCGGCAATTCAAAGTTGCTAAAGTGACACCAGAAACGATGACCCGAGAGTAGGGGAGTGGTGCGTGTGCGTGTCTCTGTATGTCTGCCTTTTCGCCTGCACGCTTGACGTTGACGTAGTGATCAATACATATTCTGCACCAGAGAAATCGATTTTTAGCGAATTCCAAGTATTTTAAAATTTGATCAGGGGGTTCAAAATATGGCCAGCAGAATAGTAGAGTTCTCGGAGGTAAACGAAAAAGTTGAAAACCTCAGAATACCGATTATCAGGGAATTACAAGCATTTTTCAAAATTCGACCAGGGGATACTTTTAAGGGGTAATAGTAGAGTTTGTGTGGGCGTGCACCTGACGTATACACGCCACAAGTGCTTGTCAGAAACGTCATCGCTGTTTGCACTATCCATTTATGGCTGGTACTTTTCAAAAAAACTGACCCGGTCGTCTGTGGCGCATCAAACTGTAGAGTTCCTAGAGTTCCCAGGTAAAAAAAAGTTGAAAAATGAGCTCTCCGTCTTTTTACTGTCCAGTTTTGACTTTTTAAAGCTGCCCAGTTCAACAAGTCTTGTTGGCAAAACGAGCGTGCGAGCTGGAAACAAATGTGGCGGTGCGAGTCTGTTGAACCCGATTAAATAACCTGATATTTATAACGCATATATGCACCTGACCTGCGAATCGAAAACTCGTGATTTTTTAACAATTAACAAATTTTCGATGACTGATGAATGATTGCATAAGTACATTTATATGCACATATTTTAGACAGTTATAAAAAGTGGATCTGACACTCAACATGTTGTTGATTTATGGAACTTAATCAAATATCTACTCGTAATTTTCAAATCGCGTATGAGTCTGATTTTCATTTTTTGGCAGTTGCTGCAGTTGATTCGTGTTTGATGATAAGATGGTCGTGGGACTCTTTCAGTGTTTGTTTTGCGTGCGTGTGCCATGATAACTGCGCCACTGTCAAATGACGTAACGCTCTCAAATGCCACTGCTGCAGAACCGAGAATCGACCGATTACCTGAAAACGTTTTGTAAGATGTCAAAACATACCGTCTGTTCGCAGTGTATTTTCATTTTTTGAGTTATATTATCGATATTGTTATAATTGATTAACAAACCGATTTTAGCTTGTTCGCCTGTTCATTAAAAGCGGCCGTTGCTTTTTCAGCATCTTGCTTTCGCTGTTCCAAAACGTCTTGTCGTTTGTCACCTTTGTTCAGTCTTTTCACAGCTTCGTTCTTTTCACGGGCCAGCTGCTGAAGCTTCTCTTTTTCGTCCGCAACCTTGAATGAAGCACGAAAACGGTGAAAATGTACATTTTTTACAAGTAAAGTTTGTGTTTTTTGTGTTCATGCAAGTACACATGTACATACCTGGTCGCAATATTTGTTCACGTAATCGTATAAGATGAGCATCGCGCTGGTGTGGAGGTATGTTTGGAAATTATTGAACTGTTTACGCAGCTTGTTGTAACAACCTTCGACCACCTTCAAATCTTTTGCACTCTCTTCTGGCTCAGCCATAGTCTGCAAACAGAAAACGTGCATTGTTTTCAAAAGTCCTAGAGGCATCATTATCGTTAATTGTTGTCTTTTACGTTTTCGTAAGCGAAGCGAACAGCGACGCTTAAGGCATCATACTGTGTCGTTTTGAACTTCGAGTCTTTGTCGCGGCTTCGCGAATCCGGCTGCAGAAAAAATATTGTAAATTGTAGTTTTTTTGTGTAGCGCCACTGGAGTAACCGTGTAGCTGCGAAACTTGTCATGCAGTCAGCAAACATGCAGTCGAACTCTAAAATACAAGGAACCAGCTGAATGGTTGCTGATCATGTGATGCATACAGGGTGAGCCAAAAAAAGGTTCCAATTCTAAAACGCTCTCACTAGCTTGTGCTAAGGTGTTTTGAGCTGAAAATTGGAACTCTATTAGAAACATTTGGAGGTTTTTCTGACCAAATTTTTGTTACGGTATGTTCCCCCTATCACTCACTACAGCAGAATATCTGAAAAACATGAAAAATCGATAAATGTTGTGAAATACAAAGGGAGGATTTAGCTGTAACAAAGGGACCTCATAGCTCAAAATTTTTGAACACTGTTAGAACACTTTGGGAGGTTTCTTGTGATCAAATTTTTTTGGCTTACACGTATCAGTTCACTTTTACAGTGTAATTTTCAAAAAATAGCAATTTTTGACGAAAAAACAATGGTTATCCATAATCTCACTGTTTATCTTGCTCACAAACTGACTTCCGAACTGATGTATCGTCACGCGGGGTCAAATTGAATTTTGTACGAAATTTCCGAACCACTGTTGCAAAGTTATTCGCATGTTCCCACCAATTGGCAGACCAGACTCGCTGCTCTGCCGTCCACACTTAACCATGATGGCAGCAAAGACTGAAAATGGAATTGCGTCTTTCACTGCAGGAAACAACTTGTCTGCTGTGGTAAAAATATCAGAGTGGCAAATGTGGAATTAAAAAAAGGAAAAACAATTTGCCTCTAGAAAGTTAAATTTGCATCTGTTCTGAGCAGAACCGCTCCCGCACGCTCAGACTCGAAGTGAAATATCAGGATAATCAAAGACTGTTCAAATGCAATTCGGCATTCGGAATTTTCAAGCTACTGTTTGTGCATATTGCTTTTTTCATATTTTTTTTGTGTTGTGAACACTCGGGTTGTCACCAACGTTCATCATTTGATTTTTGTTACAGCTAAATCAACCCTCTGCATTTTACAACATTTGTCGATTTTTCATATTTTCCAGATACGGTAGTTTGCTTTAGTGAGTGACAGGGACAACATACCGTGACAAAAATTTGGTCAAAAAAACCTCCAAATGTTTTCTAATAGTGTTCCAATTTTCAGCTCGAAACACTTCAGCACAAGCCAGTGACAGCATTTTAGAATTGGAACCTTTTTTTGGCTCACTCTGTACTTTCTGTGCAAAAGCTATTCCGCTTCTACAGCAATTTCTGCACAGAAAACATACATCACGTGATCAGCAACCAATCAGCTCATTCCCTACAATTTAGAGTTTTTACTGTATGTGGTACAACTTTTAATTACAAGCTATCAGCTAATCAATTTGGTGATCACCTGATGATGCAAGCCTTCTGTGCAGGCACTGCTGTGTCTCTTCCTGCACAGAAAGCTTGCATGGTCATCACCAACCAATCAGCCGATTGCCTATAAATTAGAGTTCGACTGTGAACTTATATAATGTTATTACCGTGTTTTGTCTTTTATAAGCCATGCAAACGCAATATTTTAGCGGTGACCGCGAGTAGGTTAGGTACAGAGTGATATGTCAGCTAAAACTAAAAAAAACGTCTTTGCCTCCACCTGCAAGATGACTTCGGCACCGATACAGAGGTCGTCAATGACGTCACGATGTCGACAGAGTCGATCGAAATCTTTGTGGAACTGCTCTCGGAGGTCGTCGTTGACCTTGCATTTTTTACAAATGAATTCTCTTAAATGGGGGTTTGTTTTTGCAACAACAAAATGTTGGCTAACAAGAAAACTCCGGCAGTACTACTTGCAGAGACTTATGATGCGTGGATGAGGCGCGAGTTTTCAATGCGTTCATCGTTAGCGGTCGACTCTTTGGAGCGTCATTTCTTGGTGGCGATGCCGTTGAAGAGCTGCCAGTTGTCGGTGTCGTTGTCGTCGGTTGCAGTTTCGCAGAGCGTTTTGATCCGTGCTGGCTGCTTGCTTGGTTGACCTACGAGTTTAAAAACAACTGGTGCAATATATTTGCGAAGCAAGATTCATAAAGCAGCATTTAGTGACCGCGCCGCTATGTTTTAACACACGCGTCACTAAATGCTGCTTCATGAATGCCGTTTACCTGAAAATCAAAATCGCGTGTTTAACAGTTAAAATAAATTGAAATCTTTAGAAAATGCCGTCAACCTAAAATCTTAAGCAAAGCCTAAACCTATCTACGCTAAGTTCAGTTTTTAGCCTAACCTAAACAAGCCTTATTCAAGGGAAAGAAATCCACGTTGCGTCGTACAGGTAATCGTAATCCCGTTTAAATGTATCTAACCTTAGGGCTTCCTTTGTTCGGTTGGGTGTTTTGAATCTGATTGCTCGGCGTCGTCATGATGATTGTCTTTGGACGAAATGGTGCAAAATGAATCAGTCGGGTGTGCTGTATGTAGAACTAGTGCAAGCCTATTGTATTGCTAGTTGTATTTGAACGTGTGAAAATAAACTAGTGCTCTTCTCTGAATATTTCCGTCGTTTTTATACATGTTTTTTGGATCCTGTTTCTTGTTTTCAAATGATTTTTCTGTGTTTCATAGTACTTTCTTGACTACTTCAGATAGAAAACGCACCGGTTCACGTTGTTGTCGATGCACAACGCCGCGCTTTTTCGAGACGACAAATCGGCAACAATCAAGAATTGACAAGTAGGGTTCCTCCAATTTGAAGGGTAAAACCAAAGTAATTTACTGCTTTTTAGTCCATTAACGAGCTCATGAAACCAATTGCAGAAGCTTCCATCGGTATCTGGACTTTGCTCGTTGATCTTTGATTGTCAGAAATTGTCAAAAAAATTCTGCCAAAAACAAAGTCTACACAAAACTCCAGGCAAAAAAAAACATAATGTCACTTTCTGTGGAAAGTGTCTTAAACGCATTTTCAGATGAAAGAAAGTACAATTTTGATGGCCAAAATTCGTTTTTATAGTTAATTAAAAAATTAATTTAAAAAATCCCGATTTTTAATTTTTTTAAGTAAAAAAGCCTCGTCTTCGGTACCAGTAGCGAAAGCGGGACCTCGGGTGAGGGGGGGGGTGTTTGCCTAATTTTAGAGGGGGGGTCAGGTGCCTTCTCGGTGAGGGGGGGGGGTGCACGGGCAGCAAATTTTCCTGAGGGGGGGGTGCACTGGCAGAAAAATTTCGTGAGGGGGGGGGTGCACGGGATCGCACGGGTAATACCAAATTTTTGCCTTAGAAAAACACAGAAATTCTTGTAAAATACAGAATATTTTGTGCAAACAAGCTGCTTGTTTGGTCAGAAACAACAAAATCTATGCAGGGACAGACACAAACGTCAAGAAAAATGCAAAAATTACGGTATTTTTGGAAAAAAATTGAGATGAGATTGACCACCGTGAGGGGGGGGGTGCGATCCCGTGTTTTCTCGCGGAGGGGGGTGGGGGGAGTCTAGTACCCGTGTCGAGGTGAAGGGGGAGGGGGGTACACGGGTATCTGCCCGTGCACGGGCAGAATTTTCGGCTGAGGGGGGGGGTGGACCCCCACCCCCCCCGCACTTTCGCTACTGTTCGGTACTGCCCCCACCCCCCCCCACCCGACGGTCACTGGTGCTCTGGGGGGTGTACGTACCTCTAGAGATGTAAGCTTCAAAAAAAATTTTTATTTAAAAAAAAGTAAAAAAAGAGCATTTTTTATTTTTTTTTATTTTTTTAATTTTTTTTGTTTTTGATGCCCGTTTTTGCGTAATGCATCATTATTAAAACAGGTGCATGTGCAGTGGCGGTGGCCCCTGCCCTTTAACACAGGAAAGAAAAAAATGCAAAAACTAAATTGATCATTTTCACCTTATAAAAAAGGCTTGGCTTAGGATTAGGATTAGGTTTAGGATTAGGAACCTACAACGACTCATTGCAAGCAACCACTGATCAGAAATCAAAAAAATCACTTTTAAGTATGTATACAAATCCCGTTTTTGGCATAATTTTTTTAAAGTTCAACAAAAATTTTCTTCGACTTTACTTTGCGACATAGTCTTCAACTCTGCAGGTGGTATTCTGGATTGATTTATCGACTTTTTTTGAGCCTTGGTGAGACATGATCGACTCGTGTCGTCAGTCGTCGTCAGTTCCATCACACCGGACACCGGTGAGTTGCTTGTTTGTTATTTGAGGGAAATTGAGAGACAAAACACGAGGCACGATGTCGTCGGTCGGTGGAAAAATGGGATCGCCGAAGCCAAATCTGAAATTTTCACCCTCCTCCCATACAGTAGCGAAAGCGGGACCTCGGGTGAGGGGGGTGTTTGCCTAATTTTAGAGGGGGGGGTCAGGTGCCTTCTCGGTGAGGGGGGGTGCACGGGCAGCAAATTTTCCTGAGGGGGGGGGTGCACTGGCAGAAAAATTTCGTGAGGGGGGGGGGGTGCACGGGATCGCACGGGTAATACCAAATTTTTGCCTTAGAAAAACACAGAAATTCTTGTAAAATACAGAATATTTTGTGCAAACAAGCTGCTTGTTTGGTCAGAAACAACAAAATCTATGCAGGGACAGACACAAACGTCAAGAAAAATGCAAAAATTACGGTATTTTTGGAAAAAATTGAGATGAGATTGACCACCGTGAGGGGGGGGTGCGATCCCGTGTTTTCTCGCGGAGGGGGGTGGGGGGGAGTCTAGTACCCGTGTCGAGGTAAAGGGGGGAGGGGGGTACACGGGTATCTGCCCGTGCACGGGCAGGATTTTCGGCTGAGGGGGGGGTGGACCCCCCCCCACCTAGGGTTGTTAAACAAAAATGAAATTTTTTTTTTAAAAAAAAGTGATTAAAAAATTTTTTTTTTAAAAATTCGAAAATTTTTTTCCAATATGCTCTGAAAACCTCAATTTTGGCAAAATTTTTCGAAAGTTCAACAAAAATTTTCTTTGATTATACCTCGTAAAACCTTTAGCAGTCGATTTTGGGCCGTTTTACCGACTGATTTTAGGCTACGACAACATCTGCGATGAAGTTTTTGAGCGTCCCAAAGCTTGGCCTACCATTTCCGATGCAGATAAGGTGACGATTCGCCTCGCAGAGCGTCCGATTGTGCTCGATGCTCCGTTTGCAAGCGCTACGTTGTCTGGTTGCTGCTTCGTGTCGTGTCGTCGCGACACCATCAGAAGAATTGATCGAATTTCAAGGCGGTATGTTGGTCTTCACTTTAGCATTAGTTTAGCTGGGGACAATTAGTGACGTTTTGGAGGTCAAAACACAAGAAGAGGCATGGTTAGGGTTAGGGGAAAAAAAAATCCGGTTTTTTTTTTTAAATTAAAAAAAAATTTTTTTAAAAAAAAAATTTTTTTTTTACAAGTTAGGTTTGTTCGAAGCGTCTCGTCGAGCTGAGTTCATCTAGACTATTTTCAGAACGATCCGGAAAACTATAAGAGCGAAAATCGTGTTTTATTGAAATTATGTCCATTTCATAGAGGGAAAGTTGCATTTTCAACAGTAAAACAGGACAATTTTCGACGTGTACTTGAATATTGAACCGTTCTTAGTTGTTCCTCTTTAGAAAATTACCAAAATTTGACTGTGTTCAAAAATTCCTGTTTGCTGTAGCTAAGTCGGCAACCCCTGTCGACCCGGTCGCCCCCCCCCCCCCAAGACACTTACTTTCAGGTTCAACCAGCTATGCTATCTGCCACATGGCGAGAGCCCACTCTTCAAATCATCGTATCGAAAACACGTACCATGATTTCGCGATCACGTTGCGGGCAACTGACAGACGCAAGTTTAACACGTTAGTTTAGCTCAGCACGCAAGTTTTAACATGTGGCCATGTTATCGGGTACCTGAAAAACGGTCGTGTGATGTGGTATTAACCAACATCCCCGCTCCAATTGTTTAACAATATATCGCACAACTCCATTGTAGACCTATAACGTACGCCAATCAACAAGATATCATGTTCATCTCATGGCCTACCGACTGAAAAAACATGTTCTAAGTTGCAAGAAAACGATTTCTGAAACGATATTTCAATTCAGTTAAGTCATTTCAACGCTAAAAATTGACTCTAGAAGTCATCCAAATCGAAAAACATGGAGTACGTCGGTCAAAATGACCAAATAATGACATGTACCTAAGCACACAAAGAAGTTGGGAAGAAAATTTGGTTTGAACTTTCAAAAAATTATGCCATAAATCGAATTTTCAGAGCAAAGTAGAAGAAAAATTTTTCAAATTTTTTTTTTAAGTTTGAAAAAAAAATCCAAATTTTTTTTTAAAAAAAAAACGAAAAAAAAAAATAAAAAAAAAATTTTTTTTTTCAAAGCCCCTAACCCTAGGCATGGTGACGGTTTGGAAAAGGGGTAATTGAGGTCAGTACCGAAGACGAGGGGGGGTGGGGGGGGGTACACCCCCCAGAGCACCCGATACCTCCGCGTGGGGGGGGGGGGGCGGGGACACGCGACACCCACCCCCCAAAACCTGACACTGGACCATCCACACCCCCCCTCGAAATTTGCTAGACACCCCCCCCCCCACCCCCCCCCCCTAGATGGACCTAAGTAACAGTGACACCCCCCAAAAATTTTCTCGGACCACCCAAAAATCATGAATTTTTGCTCAAAAATCATGATTTTTTGTCTTTAAAGTCTATAATATAAGATAAATATATGATAACTTGACATTCTTCATTGTAATTTCAAAGATTTTGCAGCAAAATTTAGCGTTTTTCCTTCAAAATTTAAGCGAAAAAATCTCATGGGTGGGGTGGGGGGTGTGCACCCCCCCCAGAAAATTTTCTACAATAGTGCACCCCCCCCCCCCCATGGCCCACGCCCGTCAGTTCCATCACACCGGTGAGTTGCTTGTTTGTTATTTGAGGGAAATTGAGAGACAAAACACGAGGCACGATGTCGTCGGTCGGTGAAAAAATGGGATCGCCGAAGCCAAATCTGAAATTTTCACCCTCCTCCCATACAGTAGCGAAAGCGGGACCTCGGGTGAGGGGGGGGTGTTTGCCTAATTTTAGAGGGGGGGGTCAGGTGCCTTCTCGGTGAGGGGGGGGGGGGTGCACGTGCAGCAAATTTTCCTGAGGGGGGGGGTGCACTGGCAGAAAAATTTCGTGAGGGGGGGGTGCACGGGATCGCACGGGTAATACCAAATTTTTGCCTTAGAAAAACACAGAAATTCTTGTAAAATACAGAATATTTTGTGCAAAGAAGCTGCTTGTTTGGTCAGAAACAACAAAATATATGCAGGGACAGACACAAACGTCAAGAAAAATGCAAAAATTACGGTATTTTTTGGAAAAAATTGAGTTGAGATTGACCACCGTGAGGGGGGGGTGCGATCCCGTGTTTTCTCGCGGAGGGGGGTGGGGGGGAGTCTAGTACCCGTGTCGAGGGAAAGGGGGGGAGGGGGGTACACGGGTATCTGCCCGTGCACGGGCAGGATTTTCGGCTGAGGGGGGGGTGGACCCCCCCCCCCACCTAGAATTAGGGGCTTTGAAAAAAAAATTTTTTTTATTTTTTTTTCGTTTTTTTTTAAATTTGGATTTTTTTTCAAACTTAAAAAAAAAATTTGAAAAATTTTTCTTCTACTTTGCTCTGAAAATTCGATTTATGGCATAATTTTTTGAAAGTTCAAACCAAATTTTCTTCCCAACTTCTTTGTGTGCTTAGGTACATGTCATTATTTGGTCATTTTGACCGACGTACTCCATGTTTTTCGATTTGGATGACTTCTAGAGTCAATTTTTAGCGTTGAAATGACTTAACTGAATTGAAATATCGTTTCAGAAATCGTTTTCTTGCAACTTAGAACACGTTTTTTCAGTCGGTAGGCCATGAGATGAACATGATATTTTGTTGATTGGCGTATGTTATAGGTCTACAATGGAGTTGTGCGATATATTGTTAAACAATTGGAGCGGAGATGTTGGTTAATACCACATCACACGACCGTTTTTCAGATACCCGATAACATGGCCACATGTTAAAACTTGCGTGCTGAGCTAAACTAACGTGTTAAACTTGCGTCTGTCAGTTGCCCGCAACGTGATCGCGAAATCATGGTACGTGTTTTCGATACGATGATTTGAAGAGTGGGCTCTCGCCATGTGGCAGATAGCATAGCTGGTTGAACCTGAAAGTAAGTGTCTTGGGGGGGGGGCGACCGGGTCGACAGGGGTTGCCGACTTAGCTACAGCAAACAGGAATTTTTGAACACAGTCAAATTTTGGTAATTTTCTAAAGAGGAACAACTAAGAACGGTTCAATATTCAAGTACACGTCGAAAATTGTCCTGTTTTACTGTTGAAAATGCAACTTTCCCTCTATGAAATGGACATAATTTCAATAAAACACGATTTTCGCTCTTATAGTTTTCCGGATCGTTCTGAAAATAGTCTAGATGAACTCAGCTCGACGAGACGCTTCGAACAAACCTAACTTGTAAAAAAAAATTTAAAAAAAAAATTTTTAATTTAAAAAAAAAATCCGGATTTTTTTTTTCCCTAACCCTACCCCCACCCCCCCGCACTTTCGCTACTGCTCCCATATGAGTGGGGTGGGGGTCATATCATAGTTGTTCTAGGGGGGGCCTGGGGGGGGCCGGCCCCCCCAAAAATTTTTCGAATCTATCTCTATCAAACAGGTTTTTTCGGCTCAGCTATTATCTATCTGAAAAATTTTCTCAGCCAGCTATCTATCTGAAAATTTTTGTCTTTTGTCGAAGACATAAAATGAGTCAATTTTTGACCAAAATTGACCATTTTTGCTCGTAATTCTTGAAAATTTCGCTAATTTTAGGTAAAATACGCGTTTATACTTGATTTTTAGTGCATTTTTAACATTATTTTGCTGTTTTTATAGCTTTTTAGCGTTTTAGCTATCTATCTACCAAATTTCAAAATTTTGACCGCCCCCCCCCCCAAAGTCACATGGCCCCCCCCGCGGCCCCCCCAAAATTTTCCAGCTATCTATCTAGAAAATTTGCTCCAGCTATCTATATCGCCCCCCCCCCAACCCCTCGGCTCTGGAACAACTATGGGTCATATGGTAAGTCGGTTGGTTCTCAGAGACTCAGACAGTGATATTCGGACTCCCTGAAAAATTCTGAACAACTTTGTTTCAAAAAAATGTAAAAAAATTAAAAAAAAATAGGGATTTTTTTTGACATCTCTAGGTGTGTACCCCCCACCCCCCCCCGCCCACGGTACTGAATCAACCCTACCCTGCCTGACAACATAGATCAACTCACACACAGCGATAATGATGACTGCAATGCATGGTGGTGATTCAGCGAGTTCCGGCAGTGATATTCTGTCGTCGATGCGTGCGTTTCGCGCTGCGCGAACGGAGGCGGTCGCAAACGTTAAAAACGCGCAGCATTTGTGTCAACGTGAAGTTCAGCGTTCACAATGGAATCCATATTCATTCGAGGGCGGGTATGTCGTCGTTTTTTTGCGAGTACCACACAATTAAAAGTTGTGTTTTTTATGATTTTACAAAATTGTTGGCCTTGATAATTAGTTGTTCGGCTGAAAAAAAATCCTAATAATATTCACGCGAAAAACTCAGATTTATTGCACTTCTCTTCCTGGAACAACCTAGAATGACTGATTGTCAATTTGTTTTGTCAATCTCAGATCCGTGGCAGCTGTGGCGGGCAAGGATTTTGTGGTGATTGTTGCTGACACTCGAATGACACAGTTTGACGTGAACATTTTAACACGAGAATCGGACAAGATTCACATTCTGTAAGTTTCACAGTTGGCGGTTTTCAAGAACGCCGTGATGGTGTGTTTGCGTTTTAATAGGACCATGAGCCATGACAGACACCTTCCAAAAATTAAATGATAAATAAGCGCGCCCGATTTCAGTTTTTTTTCTGGTGATTAGTTGTTTCTCTCACTTAGCAAATGGACACTCCAGATCCAGAGATGTTGTTGCTCAACAGTTTTGCTCTGTGATAAGAAAATGCCGGTTGAGTCTCGCGACCAGTGAACAGCACGACCACTTCTATTACCACAGGAACGAGAACGTGGCGCTGGTGACGGTCGGCTTCCAGGGCGACGTGCTGCAGATGAAGCGTCTGCTGCAAGCGCGCATGGCCAACTATTTGTTCGACTACCGCGCCGAAATGTCCGCCGATCTCGTGTCGCAGATGCTCGCGCGCAATCTCTATTACCGTCGCTTCTTTCCCTACTTCACGGGCGCCATCCTCGCCGGCATCGATGAGCGTGGTCTGTTGTGTTGCGGTCGTGCGGACAAACATGCGTCTTTTACTGTGAATGCCGGGGCCAGTTTTATCAAAGCTTGATTGTCTCCAGTACAGCGCTACAGTATGTTTCTTTAAACCTGTCATCTTTTTTTAGCAGAAAACAGAGTTCGCAAAGAAAAACCGTACCGGAATAGCAAGAAAACATTCAGCCATAAATGAATTTGTTGCGTCTGTAGCGCAGGTGTAGAACTTCTGTCTACCGTTCTGTTGGTGGAAAGTTCGAAACCTGCTGTACACATGACACACAATGGAGAAATTAAAGTGACCAACAACTTTTAATGGTCTGCTCCCCCCAGAGCCGAGGGTACATTGGGCTCGGGGCAGTATTGCCCGTTTCCGCCGGAGTTTGGTACCTTATGGTTTTCGGAACCGGTGCGCAAACAATTAAACAAAAAATGGATGCTTGATTTCGACCAAACACGATACGATACATTCGTTCGTCCTTACTGTAATTCACAGTTTCGATTGCTCAGTATTCGACGAAAAAAGTGACAGGTTCAAATACGTGAAGTTCGCTGGTGACTCTGTC
This sequence comes from Theristus sp. LFF4_11, assembly GCA_030248135.1. Taxonomy (NCBI): domain Eukaryota; kingdom Metazoa; phylum Nematoda; class Chromadorea; order Monhysterida; family Xyalidae; genus Theristus; species Theristus sp. LFF4_11. The sequence goes on from JASANC010005065.1 coordinate 20,142, forward strand.
TTGTGTGCAGGTGATGGCGCAGTGTACAGCTACGACCCGGTTGGCATGATCGAGAAGGTGCCATTCGCCGTGTCCGGCACCGCGTCTAGCATGATCGAGCCTTTCTTTGACGGACAGGTGGGCGCAGCGCACGGACACGCACGGTGGAATGCACACGGCCACTGACCGAGGAGTCACTTCATGAGTCGCTCATTTCAATTTTCAGTTACAGTCGAACTCTAAATTGTAGGAATCAGCGTCGTCGTTGGCGATCACGTGATGCATGATTTCTGTGCAGAAGTTTTTGTGAGGGCGGAGTTTGGTGTGCACTGAAAGCATGTATGCACGTGCCACCAACCAATCTGCTGATTCCCTATGATGAGTTCGACTGTACATGAATGAAAAATGGAACTGGTCATGTCGTGATTTCATCTTCATGTTCTCCTTGTTGTCGTGGCGATGCGATGCCGAGTGGTGAATCACGGTGAACACCAGCCAGGCCGTATCATGTCTAGTTGCCTTGCCGGGCTCGGTGTCCAACACCACCGCAAGCCGCACGGGCACCACTCGGTGTCTCAAAAAAGACCAACTGCCAACGGTGATGGTGATCGTTTTGCGATCGTTTTCACCATGCTCACCAATTTCACCGGTCACCGTGTTCAGATCGGCTGGAAGACGCAGGACGCGAGTGTGCAGGCGCCACCTGTGCTGAGCGTCGAGCGCGCGTTGTCGGTCGCGAAGGACGCATTCCGCATGGCCACCGAACGCGACACCAGTACCGGCGACCGACTGAATGTGCTCGTACTGAGTGCTGGCAAACCGCCGCTGAAGCAGCAGATCATGCTCCGCGAGGACTGATGGGCGCTGCTGTTGTGGGCCTCGGCCAATCGCAATTGTTTGGTTTTTGGGTTAAGACCAGTTGATGAGAAAGGGTCGGTTTCAACTTTCAACTGCTGCATCCCGGTTGATACTGTTTTTTTGTTTTTATCAAGTATTTTCAAATGCCAATACCGAACTATCGGAACGTGATTGTGTTTCATTTTACAGTTGGAAGTCGTTGTTCCGTTGTGTTATTATTTTTGTACGCGAGGAAAATATTTGTTATTTGATGATTGGTCGATTTGCATAAACGTTTGAAATTGAGTGTTACTTTGATTCCTCAGTTTGCTATTGATGGGTTCTGCAAAACTTATGATCCAAAGTTCTCCCGTTGAACTTCTACATTCATTGATTCGCGTGTGTGACAAGTGCTTGAATTTTTTTTCGCAACAATATTTCAACAAAATGGCTTGATCAAATTTTTAGAGACTTAATCCGAACCGGAAAAATGCGGTGGCATCTACCAGCGGAACGGCGGCTAAAACTTTTGTTTGCTTTCATGTTTGCGTCGTGTTTGTGCACGTCTGGTAGCTCGGGTGACACGTGCGACGCAGCAACTTTCTGGGTTGGTCTAGTTGGCCAGTTGGCTTTTTTGGGAGGCTGCAGAATTTGCAAAGCAAGACAGTTGCAAGGCAGGGCTGAATAGAATGGTTCGCTCATGGTGGTGACAATTACAATATTCAATTTATTGTACTTCGTGCGTAGATCTGATAGGCTGCTTCGGACTTCGAGTAATTTTTGTCAGCGTTTTTCATCATTTCTATTATCTAACAGTGCTACTGTGATTATTTACAGGACGTTCTTGCATTGCGGTCGTCGCCAGTCTTGCTGAATGCCAGGTTTGTCAAATTTGGCGAAAATTTTGTCTGTAATCTGAATTATTGGTCAATTAACGAACAGCATGTGTGTCTACTCGTGACCAGGTGTGAAATGAAGCAATATAACGGATATTTTAATAAAATATTTTCCATTGAGCAATAAAACCGAAACAATGGGTAGAATGTTAGTCCGTGATCATTGACGTGTGAAATTGCGTAGGTGTGATGTTATTTTAATCATGCTGAATAGATTATCCTTGTTTGGTGTTTGAGTGAATTTGCAGGGAACATAAATGGTCATGCAGACTATCGATGGTAATCACTAGTGGCGCACTGATTGGCTGAATCAATGCAGGGCAACCACTGAGCAGTCGCACTTTAAACGCGCAGAAAAAAGTTTTGTGTTGAATTATGCAATCCACTGTATGACTGATTGATTGACGTTCCAAACCAAATCAAACTTGACTGAACAGTGAAAATACATTACTCAGGTGAGTAGTTTGGCTGTGCGCGTGTGTTTGCTGACGTGGCACTAGCGCTGTGGTTAAAATTTACTTTTCTGTTTGTGTGTTATTGTTGTTTTGTTCGTTCTAATATTATCACAGTGTTTTAGTGCAGTGAGAATAATAACATTATTTTTACTACACCATGCGTGCAAGCAAAGTTTTCTGTGTTGTGTTTGGCAGGAAACGCTGTTCTGATCTGTTGTTGCGTGTCTGTGTTCACTTTGGATTCAAAGCAGATTGTGTGATCGGTTTCGGCAGTGTTTCAGTGCTAAATGTCTTCACTTGCTTCACGTTTGTGGTTTGTGCCATTGACTTTTTCACACTGCCATTTTCCAGCCCATATTTTTTCTAGCATGGCGTTGTGTTTATTGTTGTTACATTATGTACTGTTGAATACACACACACGTGTGCCCCTAGCAACACACGCCTGCACAGGCAATTGACTGCTGAAACCTCTGGATCAGTTTCTGCCAACTTTTTCCGGTCTTTGTGCAACGAAGCTAGGCTAATGAAGCTGAACACTCGGCAGCTGTGATGTTCTGTAGCGCGGCTCTGTTCTCCGTTGTTATGGTGTTAGTGAGAAAAATCTTGCTGAAAACAACACATTTTGTCACTGAGAGAATTTTCGTATTTTTTGTAAGTCGTTTTTTTTCAACACATTTTGTGCGTTTTCAAAGTGTTTTTCAACAACATGGTCTGAATCTTCTTCAAAACTGCACAATGGAATGATTGGTATAAGCTATGAGTAGTGAGTAGACACTTGTTTTACGTTTTTAAGCGTTTATGTCGTTCTTCTCTAGCAACGTTCCCCTCTCCAGAACATATAAAAACGTTTTGCAAGTTTTTTTGCCATTCAATTTGCTTTTACGTGTTATCTTCTTTCTCCCATTACATTTTAGGTCAGCCCAAAAACCGTACTGCATCGTTTTTTTCTTATCGCCTTGCAATTTGTGCTTGTTTCCTCGTCGCCACGTTCGCTTTCACCATATTCGCTGATTTTGCTTCGGCTGAATTCAGGTCTCCAATATTGTGTAAACCCAGTGCCAATGTTCTGGCAGATCAGTAGAAGCTCTTTTGTACAGTGCGTCAGTGAACACCCAAAAAACAAAAATTCTTGTGTACCATACGTGCACCATTTCGATCAGTCGGTGTGTCGTACACACGAATTTCTGAAGAGCAGCGTTGTTGGCACAAAATGTTGTGCATTTTATTGGTTGTTCCAGCCTTGTCCTTGTGTCAATCCGTTGACTGCACAGCGAGTGTGTGTGTTTGCTTTTTTCTAATTGTCACATACAACTTGCAAATCTGTGTTCTTGCCACATCAAAGTGGTGTGCATGAAAAACTTGTTTGCTCCGAAAAAACAATCTTAACGTGAAAAAGAACATGGAAACAGACAAATCAACCGTGCATTTAGAATGCACGCGCACATTCAAAAGTGTATCAAGCTTTTTGTAGCAGCAGCAACTATGTCAACTGGTAGTTTTTGCCAATTTCATGCTTGAATTGTTGTGTCTGTATCGATTTTGATTGCTGCAAAGTTCTAAGTTCAGAGTCGATTGCAATTGTGAGCAGTTAGCAAGCAGCTGACGAGCTTCGTTTGAGTTCTGACACGCTGATTGATCGTTCCAGCATGGTGTAGCAAAACACAGATGGACGGTTGCATTATAATAATGGAGTTTTAGCTTTGCTTTTTTGCATATCAGGTTTCATTTTATTTTGTTTTTCAGGTTATTATTTGCGAATCATCATGTTTTATGCTCATTGCTTGTGGTTTCCACTCGTTTTATTTGCGTTAAGCAAAACTACTTTATCACCTGAAAGTCGGCGCCATCATGGGCAAGCAAGATAAGCCGCTTTATTCATTGTTGAAAGTGGCAACATGCAATGTTTTTTTTGCGTTTTTGTTTTGTTTGGCTAGCTTGTTAGGCAAACACGTGCTGATACCAGTTTTGATTTTGTCTTTCTCGATAAGAAAAATTTGGTCTTTTCCAGGTACTTCACGGTTTTTAATGCTGGTCTGACCTTTCTGGGCCAGAGTTATTTATCGCTAGTCGTTTACTTTTGCCGCTTATCACCATGCCGGGAAGCATCAGTTAAGCTGACAAAAAGTAGCGAAACTAAATAAATAGCATTGATGACGGTCACCCCGCCTGACAACGGCTGAAACAGTCGGCATTTTTTGTATTTTCTTGTAAAAAAGTGGCACAAAAATGACGCAAATTGGATTCGAATATTTAACGCGATTGTTCTGTATTAGCGTATCGACCTTGGCGTTGACAGCGTTTACCATTCTTCTGCCAGTTTTAGCAGTCGCAGACACGTTAGTTTTTTCCGGAAATGACATTTTGAGTTTTATGAATTGCTGTTGTTTTCTTCAGTTTCGGGTTTCGGCTACCCATTTGTTCGGTCTATTGTCTTATGTTTTCGCAGATTTTTTCGTCGACGTTATCCATTGTCTGAAAATTCGCTGTGGATCCAAAACTCTGATGAATGTCAGAAGCCGTATAGAGTGGCTGAGTTTTTCTATTTCTGCTTTTCACTACTTGCCTTTTGGCGAGTTAGCAACTCTGAAGAAATAAAGCGAGTTAGCAAACTTCCCAACTTTTTGTCGGCCCGTTTTGCTGGTATGCAGTGGCATACCGAGCGGTGGCATGCATTATTGGTGGTGAGGTGGTGTGTGAATTTTAACTTGTGAAATGGGGTCACGTGACATTGTGGAATTCACAGAGTACAGGCGCGAAGGAGACGTGTTCAAAGTTTGTGCGATTCAAAATTTTACAATTCAAATGTCGAATGAGTACCTCAAAGCTCGCCAAACCTCTGGCGCACTGCAATCCATCGCAAGCGATCACTGATTATGCTTGCAGCTCTGACGTAACGTCGTACGACGAATACCTACGGAGCACCCCGCTGGCACTGTTCTTGTATCCCGGTTGGAATGAAGCGGCGCCTTGGACGTGCCCCACGGGGTATGCGCAGTTACGCTTGCGGCGCGACGAGGCGAATGCAAGCGCACAGCACGAGCAGCACTCGTTGAATGAGACGACTGTTGCGGCGGTGGCGAGCGCTGCGGACGTGGACGACGTTGACGAGCTGCCGTCGGAGTCGTTGACGCCGTTCGACGAGTGGACGGAGCAGCAGATCAAGAAACAGCACCAGCAACGCCTGCTCCAGGTGCGCGTCCGTCCCGCTCGCTGCCATCGAGTGCTTTTTTACCTTTCACTGATGATCGCTGTTTTTTTCGGTTTCGAATGTGTTCGCCGATTGGTTTGCGGCTGAGATTGGTCAATGATTCAAGAGGATGCGCACATCGGACGTGGAGGTATTGCACAGTGTCGTTGTGCTGTTCCGTGGCATAAAGTGTCATCAGGCACGACTAGGGTTCTTAAAAAACAAAAATCGTCATTTTTCAAATTTTCCTCAAAAAATTGGAAAATCAAAGGGGTGTCAAATCAATCAGGAGTCAGAAGAACCAACGTAATGTCATATGTCAAACATAATTTTTGTTGAACTTTTCCGAAACTTTTCCGCGAACACGACGACATGGGCTTGCTTGGCCGAAGTGCCAAGTTTTTATGCAGCTTTCGGCTGGTTTCACCCGTACACATTCGAGCAGCCAGTCCATTTGCTGCGTGTTTTTGGGAAGAACTATTTAGCAAGTTTGGCGCAGTTTTGGAAGCACTGTGTTACCAGCTTTGGCGTCACTGCAGACACCGCCGAGTGTCACGGCGAGCGCACCGGCGTCAGTGACGGCAGCGAGTTCGCCAGCTGGCAACAACGCGCTCGACAGCGTGCCCCACTCGAACGCTGCCGCATCGTTTTCGGCCGACTCAACAGCTCAGTCAACGCAGCATCAAGCCGCCACGTCAACGCACAACAACGGTCATCATCATCAACACGATGACAAGTCGAGCCCGCCGCAGCGTAACTACGCCGCGAAGGAATGCGGCGCAAAAGTGCTCAGAGCGCACGACGAACTCGAGAATCGTGCTGCGATCTTGTCCGGTTGGTTCGGAGGAATTGGAGAAACGGTCGGAAAGCCGCGGACCCATTGAATCTGACAAAAACCCAACGTGAACCTGAAACATCGCCTTAGTCGAACTGCAAAACATATGCGTTTGTGGGCATTCCGGCACTCGAATCTGATGTTTACGTGGTGGATGCAGCCAATCAATGAGCCCAATTTAAACGTCCAACGAATCAGTTGACTAACCGGTTACGGTCTTGCTTGATTGAAATACAGGGTGAGCCAAAAAAGGTTCCAATTCTAAAATGTTCTCACTGGCGTGTGCTGAGGTGTTTCGACCAATTTTCAGCTCGAAAAACCTCAGCACAAGCCAGTGAGAACATTTTAGAATTGGAACTTTTTTTTGGCTCACCCTGTAGAAGTGGAATGAAGACGGAAACTTTGCAGAAAAAGAGCCCGACGAATACATGCGCACGGTGTGTCGCACGGAGCACGGCCAGTTTCTGATCATCGAACTCTGCGAGACGATTCAGCCGCGCCGCATCGAGGTCGCCAATCTCGAGCTGTTCTCGTCGAGTCCACGGTTGATACGAGTGACTGCGAGTGAGCGATACCCGACGAACGAGTGGCAACAGCTGATGAACATCACGGCCAGCGACACGCGACACATACAGACGTTCGACGTGCCCTTGGCGATGTACGCCAAGTTTATAAAGGTTGGTATCAGGAATTTTTTAGGATCGGCGACTCCATCGGTTTGTAGACACGTGAAAGGAAACCAGTTTCCAATCTTTATGTGACAATTTAAAATCGCCAAAGTGACTCCGGCCGTATTCAGGGGACGTACTCACTTTGTCAATTTTGAATTTGCGCGCGTCATGCATGAAACTGTTTACCTCTTTATGCGCGCATTGAGTCTCCGGGACCAAAATAAAAGATCACAGTTGGGTTTTTGTAGTGTGATCGGTAAGTTTGGAATTGTGTTCACTGGAACAGCTGATGATTGTTAATGATAATTGTTGAGTTTGAAGGTTTTCAAAAGAGTTGTTCGTGAAGGCGAATTTCACTTCTATTATCAACAAGTTCGGAAAAAAAATGCCCGAATGGCATAAAAGGGCCAACTATTATGTCAGATTGGAATTGAAGACAAGGTTGACTGACACAAGGATTAAGTCGCACTGAATTTGAGATTTTCCAGAATGGACCCCGTAGTTTCCAGCAAGTCGGTTTTAAAATGATTTCGCAGCACTGTTTTTGTTCTTTTGCAGCTTGACCTATTGGAGTACTATGGCAACGAGCATTATTGCACGTTGAGCCTACTGCGAGTGTTTGGCGTGTCAATCGGTGACGAAGTGGAATATGAGGCGGAAGCAGCAATGATGCACGACCAACAGCAACCGGAGCTAGAAACACCGATCGTTACGACGCCGCAGACGCACGGTGAGTGTGAGCGGTTATTGAGGTCGCGGCACTGGCAGAAACACACCAGTGTATGCAACAACACCGATGCAATCAATTTGCACACACGGATGCGATTATAATGTTCATGCATTCAAAGAGGTCACAATAAGATGTATGACTGACACTGACTCAACCAATCAGCTAATTACACACAGGCCGAAAGCCACACAAAAAGCAAACATTCAGCCAGTCTGCAGGCGTGACGCCAGACGCCGTGAATGCGTCAACGGACGAAAAAACGAACGTTGAGTCAACTGGGGGCACGATCGTTGGCAAAATGCGCGACGTCGTCTACAACGTCACCAAGGACGTACTCTCAAAGGCGGTCCATTTGATCACGCCGCATCGAAACAGCGCAACGAATGCAAGCACCGTGCAATGTGCCACGCGGTGGGTAAACTACTCGAAAATATGGCTTAGTAACGCGCTGATTTGCTAGCGGCATGTTGGCCTGACCAATCAGCACACTAACAACTAAAACTCAGAAGCTCAGCGCTCTTCACGACGCAAAAGTTTGCATATTTCAATCTCTTCATCGTTGCACGCTGTTCATTGCAATTACAGTCACTCTTCATTGCAGAGCTCATCGTTCATTCTCGGCACGTCTGTCCGCGTGCCGCTCGTGTCCCGCACAACTGTCACTGCGATGCAGCCGTTTCTGTCACGCGTTCCACGTGTCCGTTCTCGGCGGTCCTCAGTCGACCAGACCACCGCATATAGTCAAGCCGCAACGAAACGAGAAAAACGACGACACAGACGCGAGCAAACACGAAGCGAGCGAGCATTCGCAGACGTCTGCGATCAGCGACGATCATCATCAGCAGAAACGAAGCGAACCAGAGCAAGTGACGTTCGTGCCGTGCGTCGTCAACGTGCAGCACGCGTTCGTCGTGCTCGTTCGGCGGGTGATGCGCGAGGCGACCTTGCGAGCACCGATCGTGCACTGCAGCGATGCCGCTCATCCATTGGCGCAGCAACACGGCCGACCGGTGCGCAACGTCGAGCCGCATCCGGACGTGCCGCCGCCGAACGCTGCGGCCGCGAGCAGCGCCAAGGTGCCGCCGCCATCGACGAGCGCCTCGGTGCCGGGCTCGACACTCAGCCAGAAGGAGTCGGTGTTTCTGCGTCTGAACAATCGCATCAAGGCGCTCGAGATGAACATCTCGCTGTCCGGTCAGTACCTGAGCGAACTCAGCCGCAAATACCGCAATCACACCGAGAGCCTCTATCGGCAGTACAATCGAACGGTGCGGCAGTTGAACGAGACGAGCAATCGCATACACGACGCGAATCAGCGGCACGCCGCGGACGTGCAGCGCTTGACGGAGATGCTCGACCGGCTGAACGAGACCGTGCGCCAGTTGCTCAACGCGCAGCAGTTCGACACCGTTGACGAGGCAAGGCTGGTGGTTCTTTTGCGAACGTGTCCAATGGAAATCACGTCATATTTGCTTCCAAGAAGCGCCCGTTCGGTTACTGCACAAGTACCCGGATTTCAGTTTGACGCCTTTCTTTCACGCGAAGGAATCCGCCAAACTGATAGTCCGAAATGCTGTGCATGGAAAGTGGCTTTTTAGAGTTTCGAGCACAGAACTTTGAGGTTTGTGAGGTCCGACAAAAGCTTCAATGAAAGCAACAACATCCGGGAATTCGTGAAGTAAATCAGAATCCGTGACATCCTCAATTGAGCGGAGACACATCTTCCAGCTGCAATGGTACATCATTTCGGCGTGTCTGCTGCAAAGTGCGTTGACATTAACGGTCGTGTTTCTGTGCTGTCATCGCGGTATATCGAAATCGACGATGAAACGAGCCATTAACGAACAAGTGCATTTGGCCATGTTGAAAGAGCGAAAGAAGCAGGAGTACATGAAACGGTTGGCTGCACCAATGGACGCGCTGAATTGTGAGTTTCTTGGGGTGGGGGGGGGGGGAGCGATTGAATTGTTGTGAGTTGTGTGAGTCGAAGACTGCCTGAACGGAACTAACTGACGTTAGCACATTTTATTGCACTTGAAATGCGCGAAATACGGTGCATGTCATCAGTGCACGTACACCAAGCCGACCGCCGACCTGTCCAGTTTTTTTTTTCACTCAGAACGGATCTTGTTTTCTGTGTATTCTGCGTCAACCGTGGTTGTGTGTGTCACATCGTCTGCCACAATCAGCAACAACGAACAAGCGAACAAAGTGCACATTGTAGCGGTCACTCTGGCTGACTGAACACCAACCAAGCGCCCTCGCAACTTGCCAATCTGTGTTGCAGCGCGCACGCACAGTCGATCGAGTGGCGGTGCCGTTTGTGCCGATGATGAGGACGCCGACGCCATGGCCGATTCGGACTCGGCAATCGACGTCACCGTCAATGGGGGACCAAGCGCCGCCTGGACACAAGCGGCCGCCAGCACGCACACGGCGTTGTCGTCTCGTTCGGTCACGCCAAGGCCGTCAATCAACAAAACAACTCAACAACTCAACACCACTCAACACGAACACAAGCGGACGGCCGCTCTCGAGTCGAGGGATGAAAACGACGACACCAGCGAGCTGGAGACGCACACGTCCGGTGAGCCGAAGCGACGCAGCAGCAGTTTCGGTTCGAACACGATGATGTTGGCGCCGACGATGCTTGCGGCCACCAAAAAGACCAGCGTGCCGTGCAGCACGTTTGCTCGTCCGGCGGAGGTGCACGCTGGATCGCAAATCAACGGTAAACAACAGAGGCGAGCGAAACACAAGAAGGAACAACAACAACCGGTGCACGCGCGCATACCGCCGAAGACGTGGAATCGATTCGCGTGCCTGCAACAGCAGCAGACATTGTGAAGATCGTTTTCGACACGGCATGCGTTTTTATTCTTGTAACACGCACGCCCGTGACTTTCTTGCTAATCTCGGCCTGCTTTATTCTCAGTTTCGGAGAGTTTGGCATTTACGCTGACTGGCCAGGCTGGCTTTGTTGAACGTGATGCTCCAATGAACATCCTCCAAGCGCACCAAAGCGCTCATCTTGTTTTCGGTTGTGGTCCAGCAGCCGGTTTCACGTAAAAATAAATACTCACGAAATTTTTCGTTCGTGTTTGCTACTTGCCAGGGTGAACAGCAAAGTCCGTCCATATTGGGCAAAAATTTGTTGACTTATTCGAATTTCGTTGTCCAGGAAACTACTGCTGCTAACTGGCAATGCTTTATTTTATTCGAAGGTGTTCTGGAAGCATTCTTACCAGTTCTGGACATTTTTACACTAACAGAAAACAAAAAAACGGTTCTTAATGGGAGAATTGCATTTCGCGGCTGTATTTGGTTATTTTTATGCTTTCCTTTGTTCGCTTTGTACTGGTGATACTTTGGCTTATTTGTTGTTGATTTCGAAATGGAAACTGTGTTTTTGTTTGGAAATCTTTGTACAGCATTGTTCCGTTTTTACAATTTTAAATTTGTCCTTTTTGGTCCACTCTGTACTTGTCACCTATTCAAAAACGGTATATTGCTCAATCAAAAGCGTTTTGCAGACTGTTTGCGATTTCCAAAATTTCAGTCGATTTTCGATTGTTGTGGTGTGATTTCGTTTATTTGTGGTTTTTGCTTCATTTATTGGTTTTATGTTTCTCTATTTTTCTGACATCGGGACACGGTAACAACAAAAAGAAAACCAAATATCGCCAATGAATAAATATTTACAGCAAACAATGATCTAAAAGCTAGCAACAAATTTGAGTGAGTACAGACAGACTACAGATATTCGTGAAAATGAAAATCATGGTCATTGTAAGTGAACAATGGGTTAAGAAAATGAAGACCGTACAAACAATTCTTGTTGCGTGTCACTTGAGGTATTTGTATGTACAGACAACATCGCCGAACGCGCTCTTTGGCTCGCTGCTACCGCTTGAATATCCTGAGCCTTCGCGCGTGATCGGAAGGCGCCTTTACCAAAAACTCTGGCAGGACAATCTCCGAGTGGCGTTGGTGTCTGCAAAAAATTGCCATTTCAACATTTTACGCGTCATTTCTCGGCGTGCGACTTCTTGATGGTATTCTGTTTTGAAAAAAAGGATGCAGGCATTATCGGGGAAAAACATTTGAAGCCCGGTTCGAATACGTCTCTGGTGTAAATGCAAAATCGAAAGTGATAGGCTGGGCCACAATAGTCGGCTAAAGTCAACTGAACCGCAGCACTCCGATTGGTTGCCCGCTACCGTGGCTGCACCATTCGCAGTCGCACTGCCACTACTCACTGCAGCATGTCTTCAATGTCGACCAGCATCGAGTCCTGCTCCATGTGCAGACCGTCGCGCTCAATCAACAGCTGCACCAGTTGCTCGTTTAGTCCTGGACAAACCGGTTGTGTTGTGAAAAGTTGCCGAAGTTGTCAAGAATTGAAGAAAACTAATACGAACGTTCGATTTTGGTGTGCAAGTCGTTCACGATCAGCTGCAGCTGTGTGACGCCCATTTTAGTCAACTGCGATCGGCACAACTTGCGGCTGAGTGTTACGCCAACCTGCAAACGTTTGTCGCCGCGATTATTCCATGGTCTCGAAGCCTCTCTCCCTTCCTTTCACTTGTTTCATTCAGCAAGTGAAAGTAATACAGAGCGACTGAACGAATTGGACTAGTGGAGATAAGAATCAAATCAGAGCAAAGCGTGCAAATTAGTGATCATGCCAGTGCACAGTCAATCAGCGCTGCAGCTTTGAATTTATAACAGTCACGACTAGTATCGTATTCACCACAGAGTGTGCAAAAACTTGGATTTTATACGAGACGCATCTCGGTTTCGTTGATTGTTTGCCTGTCTCTTCGGTGAACCTGTGGCTCGCAGCAAAGCACGACGTGTGTGCCACAAATTGCGAACACCCACACTAGGGATGGATGCGGCAAATTTGCCGGAATTAGGACCGGATACGGCGCAAGCGTGTCGCACACTCACGATTTCTTCGATCGGCGACTTCACGGCCGCTGCGGCGACGGCCGACTGTCGTTCCACCTCCATCTGCATGGCGGCCGCTTGCTGCGCTTTATGCAACATCAGACGCGCCTCGCTCTCCAAACGCTCTGTAATAACGCGCGATAACGTCGGATAACGCTGCATAGTGATTGTTGTTTGCGACCAGGCTGGTGTGGTATTAAGGCCCGATTGTGCGTAACGTATGCAGACGTACGTCGACGTACGAAGGTCACGTAGGCAATAACGCGAGACCTGACGTGACGTTACGTGCATGCACAGGTCTCTATAAACGGCAGAATGCTACAACACGGGATATAAGTGACGTGACGTGCCGTATGCGCGCACATCAGGCATGAACGGACCTTTAGTGGTCATACAAGTGATTCTATTCTGACGCACCTTTTTAACAACTAATACTCGTTCGCTATGCCCATTTTAAACTGAATACCTTTTGTACACAATAATTAATTGTCAGAACCTTTCAATGTCGCCGGAAAACGAAATTTAGCTAAAAATTCCAGTTGAAAGCTTATTTGTTACGACACAGTGAAACGTTTGCAACTATAATCGAATCTTGTGCCACACAAAATGGAACACGTCCTATTAATCGTGTAGGTTTTCGTGGACTTCAATCGAATTAGAGTAACCCATTATCGTTTTCAACAACGGTGATAACGAAATAGGCAGCATCTGACGTTATAAAGTGAACATTTTTGAAACCATTTTCGTACCGGAATCGACCGGTTCTTGGACAGCCTTGGCGCGACGCAACTCGGACGCAGATTTGAAGTTGTCGTGCGACGAGAGAGACGCGTGACGATCCACAGGCGTTCTTTTGGCCTGCATCACTCACAACGCCGGTTTTTTGAACAAAAACTACAAAGCTGTAAGTTGCTTGCCTGTCCAATCGGCCAGTCAGTATTATCCTACAAGTTTTTATGAATTCAAAAAGCTCTCATCCAACTCTCTTTCCATGTCTATTCGATCGCCTCACTCGAATGCACGATGTGCCGCGCGAGCAACCAATCAGCGCATCTCTCCCGACCGAACTACAACAACAACTACAAAACTCAAAGTGGAAAAGAATCAAACACGAACATTTTGTTTATTTGAGATTGTTGGCGTTGATACACTTTTCGGCATCGACGTGCCTGCAGCGTGATCGGCGTCGTCCAGTTGCTGCTCGTGCAGTTCGTTGGCATTGGCCTCCGAATCGTCGGCCGCAGCCTCACCTTCGTTCAGATAACACACCTGACACAGAAACAGGCAGTTTCGGGTATTGTGGATTTATTCAAACGCGTCCGAACTAAATTGACGCCATTTGCGTTGAAAACGCTCGTTTGTTAAAGTACAGGCACTAAAATGTCAGTTTGGTGTGACTGATTCGACATTCACCATTTGTTTACGGGAAGAAATCGGCTAAACGGAAAGGCTGGTTTGCTGTGAACGGCAAGCGCATGTTTTGCGGCACATGACGGCATTTCAGTGGGACACGTTTGAAAAATAGGTCATATTAATTAAAAACACTTCCACGTTTTGTCAGTTTCCATTTCAGTGAAACTGCAATACGTGAGCATCTGTGTTCTGTGCATTCTAGCAGTGGAATCTTATATGCTTTGCGGCGGCATCAATGAGCCATAACATTCAAAAGCAGCCATTCAATTTCGCTGTAAACAGTGATTGCCTGGATGAGATGCCCACATTGATTTGATTCAGTTGCATCTAATGGACATTAAAATCCATACGTTTTTCTATTTCCCTGAAAGCGCTTTTTACCCAAGACGGTCGACTCCAGCGACTGATAAACTTTCGATCGCTGTTATTATTGTTATTTCGGCGGTTCTCAATCTCTCCGACATCAACAACGATGCTGGCGTTGCTTTTCGACGTGTCGCGCGCGCAACAGCCGTCCGCATCGTACGTCACGAGCGCATTGTTATTCCGGTCGCACGTGTCAGCGCAAAAGTCGATTAAATCGAGTTCACCGCTGCTGCTCGTGTTGATCAGCTCGGTCATGGTTGTGCGTCATCGGTGCAAGAACGCAAATTCTTTCGAATGGGAAACCGCAACACGGTCGGCAATGTGCGTCTGGCGAACTTTCATAATCATTCATTCGGGTTTCCGGAACCGGCGCGCGTATAATTTAAAAAAAAAATTTATTTCGCGAACCGCAATACACTCCGATTATGCAATAATCAGGCGGGATTAGGAAGTGCACTGAGCATCAGCACGTGACTCGCCCGTGCTACGTGCGGAAAGATGCTTCAGTGGGCCGCTGCGCGCGCGTGACTTGTCTTGTTCTCGATTGCTTTCTTTTTGGTGAGCACAAAAAGAATGAACGATTCTGCTGAGGAGACAGTCGAGTGCAAGAGCTGTACTGCGAGGATATAATTTGAATTTTCCATTACTATTATTATAGCCGACCGCAGCCTGCGCGCAAGAGAACAACAGCGAGAGCGCACTGCATTATTACCACCCACCCCGACTGTGACTCGGTCGGCGCTGCTTCTGAAAGTTCAGTGCAAGCATCTATCGATTGTGATCTTAAGCCGCGTAAGGCCTATCAAAGTGTCTCGAGACAGACGTTCAGAGGCTGCATGATTCGCAGAGAGTGACTCCCAGGCGCGCGCTTGACAGCTGCAATAAATTGCAAAAGTGCAATTACATATGCTGCCGAAACCGGAACAGCAACAAAAATGACTCGAGCTAATTTGCGTTCGCAAAGCTCAGTGAACGAGAGCAAATCGAAAAACAATACCGAATCAAAACCGGTCGGGCGATACAATTATGCTGAATTGGCGAATTACACTGGGAAGCGAAAATGGCAAATGATCAGAATGGGGCGGTCAGCCGCATTACGACGATAGCAAAAAGCACTCAGCTGCGGCGACACACACGGCAACAAAAAAACGCAGCGCAACGGAACACCATGCAAAAAATGCATGACCATTGAACGAATGCTGGGCGCTGCTGAATGGGATGGGTGCGCTGATAGGGAACGCGTACCAAACGACCGTTCACTCCGGTGAAATGGTCATTTGTCCAAGTTGACAGAAATCTGGCGTTTTTCGACGAAATCAATTATTTGATCTATCAGAAGTGAACTGTTGCAACTGAAGAATCAAACAAATAAACCGGTGTTCTTCGAACGTATTATATCGGAAACCATAAATTGAATAGCGGAATGCGGTGACTGTGTGTGGTGTCAGATGCGCTGCCGCTGTTATCATGAGCGTTTTCAAGGAAACAAAACAAGCCGCTCGACCTGTTATTATACATTTTTTTGAAAAACGAGTACAACAAAGTCGTTCTGGTGGCAAAAACGCAAGCCGCAAGCCTTTCCCAGTTGCACGAGCTTTTCAGCTGAAGCAGCATGTGGCACCCACTGAGAACACCAAACAGGCGCTTTCATTGGAACACGCAGCTGACCTGTAGGAGCGCCGACGTGCGTTATATTCGCATGAAATATTGTTGCCAATGCTGCAACAATTTTTCAGCAGCGCACACCGCTTCGTGTCTGCTGCTGCCAGTGTGTCTGTTCTGTAGTGGCACAGCCACGCACACAACTGTGCGAGGAAGGGTGTCTGTGTCAATGCCAGGGTTGCAGGAGAGTGGAGAAATTGAAAAAAAAAACATTTCAGCCAGCTTCGCTTGTTTTCGTGTTTGTGCCGAATTGTTGCGGGTGTCGTTGAATTTTCAATGATCAACATTGCGAGGACAAAACGAATTACGGTTTCCACCACCATTATCTGTCAGTAATCGTAGTTTCAACCAAAAAACTGGTGATTTTCATGTCATCCCTATCACTGAGCCGTGACAAACTGTTACACGGGCTTGCTTAAAAAAGATCGTGCCGAGACCCGGTACAGTAGATACTAGATACCATTGTTGACGTTTTAGCAGCGCATCTACTGGAGCTTTTAGTGACGGTCGATTACAAGCAGAGGGAGAAGGAGAAACACGGAGCGCTGCACGTGCGTGTGCGTGTCCCCAAACAATTAGGGGCGCCATAATGACGCCCCGGTATGCTCTACTTCTTGTTGATAGCTTCCGCCTCTTATACTGGTGCACTATCAGCAGTGTCACTTGATTGGTTGCATACGATATGAATGGGTGCTGATTGGCTGTAAACGCCTGCTGCTAACCACTCAGCGTGGAGTGTTTCAATGGACGCGTCTGTCTGTGCAGTCGTATGAGTGACTAGCAATGGTTGTAGTGTCTCAAGTGTACTTGATTATATGCAAATGAGAGCGCAAGTTTCCCATTTCGATCGAAATGCGCAGATGACTGAAACGTGTCGCGTTGTTTTTATTCGCAATATTTGCATTTCCATTGGCTGCTGTGTTCTGTGTTGTGGTGCGCGTGATTTGTTGCATGGAAACACACGGGTTTGTGGCGCGCAACATGATATTTCCCCAGAGGAAGGAGTTTCAGAGAAAAAACGGACAGCCGCGGCAGCTGCGTGGTCCGAAAAAATGTCACTGCGATGAAGCAAGAGCAAAATGACACGAATGAAGCGAAACACGGGCGCTTTCGCTGTTCTTTTCGCGCACCAAAAATGTTATCGAAAATGACAGATTGCCTTATATCAACCGAGTTGATGCGACAGGCTTAATACGACTGAAGTTCAGCAGCTTTCTGCAAGCATGAACAAGCTGTTTTTTGTGGCGCCTTACTTGCTTTTTACAGAACAGTGCGTATCCGTGCGCGGATGTATTTGCGCTTATATCCTTTTTCCGTTCACTTCAGTTCCAGGGAACGACAAAATAAATCAGAAAAAATAAAACCACTTTTTACAAAACGAACATGCCGCCAAAACAGATAACAGAAGTGACACTGGATTTAAAAAACACGCTGATTTGAATCAATTCCCATTGAATTCAGGAAGAGCGATTTGGTGGTGCTACGGTTCAGAGTGGAGCCTGGAGCGAGACGAAGCTTCGAGGGGCAACATAAAGCCAAGGGCGTAAGCAAAATATGAATCGCGTATTGAGTGGACTGCGCGAGCACTGGCGCCACAGCCAACCTGCATGTGCATGCCGGTGCGCAGTCTGCAGGCCAAGTTCGACCGCAACGGACGTGTCGTCGGCGCAGGCGGGTGCAAACTGAGCTGCTGTGGCGCTGCCTCTTCGTCGCCTTCGGCCAGTCGACGGCGCACTTGTTCACTCATCAGCTGAAAATGTAACACTTACTGGTTGCGAGAATTGTAGTCAACCTGTGCGACGTATTTTGCGTAAAACACGTACAGTCTATAACAATTCTATAACAAATCCAACATGCTGCTATCTGTGCATGGATTGCTGTGGAGGCGGAGCTTGGTTTGCACAGAATGCATGCGTTACGTGACCACCAACAAATCAGCTGGTTATAGAGTTACGACGACTGTGAAATGTAGTGTGCCGTTTTTTGCGCACTGTTCTACTCCGTGAAAATCTCGCTTGGTAATAATGGCAACTATCCATGAGCTTGATTGGTTGCGTTGAGTTGAGTTTCAGTGTGCCTGTGAGCAAATAACAGAGAAACAACCAAACAGCGGGTGGTTCATGTGGCGTGACGCGTCCGTTACGTCGGCATCGGCCAACTGCGCCTGCGTCATGGCCTGGCCACTCACATCACAACCTGATCTATTCGATTGTTGCTCCGGTGTTGCTAGATGCGTTTCATCACTCATCTAGCATGAACGCACCCGTCGTTGTCGGAGTTCCGCCTCTCTCGCAGCATCGGTGAGTTTCTGTTCGATCGCATCAAAATCAAACGTCGGCAACGCTGTATCCAATTGACTCAGCTCCTCGTGAATGCTGCGTTTCGTTTTCTCGTCCAACGCCACCAGTGGCCGATTGAGACTGGCGCCATTTGAGCTCGTGCCTGCCGTTGTTGCTGCGAACGTCGTCGTCGACGTTGGTTTGCTCAGCGGCGGCAGTGGGCCGCCCGTCGACTGACTGGTCGCTGATGAGAGCGTGTTGTCGGTGTCGGTGTTGTGCAACAGCGTCGACTCGGCCGACGACAACGTCAACTGCTCCTCTTCAGCGGCCGTCTCCGCCACGGTGCTCAGTGTCATTGCCGAATGCTGCTGGCGATGTTCGCTTGCACTTGCTGCAGAAAAACAGTTTTCGTTGATCAAACGTGTTTTTCGAACGGACACAAACACACTGAATATGTAGCGTTACTAAAGATGAATCCGAATGCACACAACACTGAAATCAGCCGGTCGAAACGGACATCCGGACAGGACATGACTGGGCGGTAAAAGTAAGGAGGAAGAAGCAAAAGAAAACAGTAAAGAAACAAGGCTTCGTTTGTTTATTTGAGCTTCCCGAAAGATGCTATTTTAGTTTTAACTGAACAGTTTCTGGATACTTTGTAGTACCACGATACGCTTCGCTCATTAGTGTGCTTGTCATGGTAACTAATTCAATGGATGATAGACACAAACAAGCGCATGTCTAAATAAGTAAACAGGTGGCAATTACTGATGCCTGAAATTGCTGTGCCCTGTGCGTGTCTTTGCAGCCATCTTTGTGACGTGCTCAGTTCAAATTCAATAGACGTGATAAAATTTTTGAGAAGCACTTGAATAAGCTCGTAAAACTGTGCAGTGGATGATGAAAGTTTAAAATGTGCTCCATGACAGCACCGCTAAATGCGGAGACATGCACCGGTGCTACATAAATGCCAAGCCGGTTTTGAGCGCACGCCGGCGGACTGACCAACGTCAGCGCAATTGTCTGCGAGTGTCGCGGTGGCGTC
This sequence comes from Theristus sp. LFF4_11, assembly GCA_030248135.1. Taxonomy (NCBI): domain Eukaryota; kingdom Metazoa; phylum Nematoda; class Chromadorea; order Monhysterida; family Xyalidae; genus Theristus; species Theristus sp. LFF4_11. The sequence continues at coordinate 39,450 of JASANC010005065.1, forward strand.
ATGGAATCGCTCGTCATCGTCATGCAAATACTCGCTGGTGGACAGCGTCAGATCGGCCAGTTCGAATGAGTCGATACTTGCCGAAGTACTGGAGCCTGCAGAGAGCAATAATAATGAAGTTGATGTGATGTGCACATTGGACATTGCAGTGTTTCATGGATCATACGCACGGCATAAAATTACATTAGATTTCCCATAATAATCGTATTTTCAGAAATATTTCATCAATCAAGTCGTGTGACTCGTGCGTGTGACGCACCAAGGTCATCGTCGCCGTCGTCCGCTCCGGCGCCGTCGATCGTCAGTTGGCCTCGGCGAGCGGATCGTCGCCCGCTGAAGGCGCGTCGCCCTTGAACGACGCCAGCGGTTTCCCGAGGCAGAGCACCGCTGGACGCCGGACGACTGGTGTTGTTGTTGTTGCTGTTGTTTCTCGTTGCGACGGCGGCGGCAGCCATCATGAATTCGTTGTCATCGCCGCTCTCCAAACTCGACGGGTGTTCGTCGTCGTCGTAATCGTCCGAGTCCTCGGCGCCCGAGAACGCCGCTGACGAGCCGGAGGACGTCAGTGCTGCTGCATTCGCGGCGCTCAAGTCCGCTGAACAGGTGGAACGAAACAAGATCACAGAGAGATACAGTCGAAATTATAGGGAACCAACTGATTGGTTGGTGGTCACGTGATGCATGCTTTCTGTATAGGAGTTTGGTTTGCACAGAATGCATACATCACAATCACTAGCCAATCAACTGATACCCTATAGAGTTCAACTGTACAGAGACACATTTATATTGATTCTTCTTTTCATCTTGACCATACGCTAGCTGTAGAGGCTTGAAAAACAGAGCCACCACATGCATTTCAGCAAGGATCTATTGGAATACGTCAATTCGCGCCAAATACTGATCCCGATAAATTGATGCATCGAATTCGGCTTGGCAGCGTACAAGTGCTCAAGTGAAATTACAGGAATCAAGCGCAGCCAATCAGCCGACAATGTTCATGAGAGAGAACCCACTGTGATGGGAGTTCTCCTTAAATAATCTATAATAGAGTGCTGGCTGATTCTGCAAACCTGAGCGACACCGACCTGAACGAGCATGCTGTTCTGAAGTGGCGATCGCTCGCACGCACTGCAGCGCCGAGCCAGCGGTGGCCACAGCGCGTTCCACCGGCGGTACGCCGTGCTCATTGTTGTTGACAGCTGCCGTTGCGGCAGTGCTCGCCCGGTGACCGCCCGCAGTGCTGCGTTGTTGTCGCGAGCCGGTCACTCCCATGCTGTTCCCAGTGGTGCTGCCGGTGCGCTCGTCCACGCTGACGGGTCATGCTGCGACGCGCATGGCATTGTGCTTGCACGCTGCTCTCAACGCACCGCTGCCCGGTGTCGTCATCTCGTGACACCCGCTCATCATGACGCTCACTTTGTTGGCGGCGCTTGTTCCCATTCTGATCAGCAAGCACGATTGTGCACGCGTCCGCTGCCAGTGCGCTCGTGCACAGGCCGCTCTCTGTGCGCGTCGTCGTGTGCACGTCGTTGCAATTGTTGTCACGTTTCACTGAATCGTTGTTGTTGTTATTGGTGTGCGTCGTTAATTACGCTGGCCGTCACGGACGACTGATCACAGCAAAGGCCGTTACCGCTGCCGCTGCTCACGCGCAATCACCGTCTGGTGTTACACCGCGATTACTGCCGGCAGATATTGCTCTGTCGAGTGCTGTCCAACTGTGTTGCCGTCAGGCGAACGAAAGTGCTCCTGCTGTTGTTGTTCCGCCGCATAGGACATTTCGGTTGTTGTGTGTCGTATGTAAGTGTGCGTGCAAACGCATACGCTGGCTGTGTTGTTGTCGATATGGGCTTCCTGTGTGTGTGTCCGCGTCGGCACAGGGATGGCGCAAGCGAACGTGGGTATTCGGTAGAGTGCGTTGCTGGTGCCGTGCACAAAAACGCCACTGCAGCCAGGTGCCAGCAAAAAAAGCTCTGCTGAAGGGAAGCAACCGGGTGCGTGCGCGCGGCTGGGCGTTTTTCAAAGCACTCGATTTGTGTGTGTGTGTCTGTGTCAATGTAGTTAGGCGAAAACTATGTA
>JASANC010005066.1:0-26571 GCA_030248135.1 Theristus sp. LFF4_11
TAAATTCGTTGTTTTTCTTGCTGATTCAAATTTGTTTTTTTATTTGTGTGCACTGATTGGTTTTGGCCATCATGAATCAGCAAACCAATCAACTTAAGCGTTGTGTGTGTTTGATTGCATCTTGCATCACTTGTTTAGATCTCTCTGTTTTTGTTTGTTTGTTCTTATTGTTGGTGTATTTTTTGTGTTCCGGACTCAAATGATTGCGGGTTGCTGTTGAACAGCACAGTAATAGCAATTGTTGTTGTTTTTTCGAATGAACCTCTGTTATTTGGTGTTCAAAGTTAGTGGCGGTCTGATCTTCATTGTTCTTTGGACACATTGTTTCCATCTCGAATAAACTGGAACATCAAACATTTGTTATTTCGCGAACAACGCATTTAGAAGTGCACGAAATCACAACGCACACTATCGAAGAAAGGAACGTCGAACCTGACAATCGTATTTTGTTTTGACACGATTTCGCTGCTTTCACATTTGTTTGACTAACAACTAAGATAAAACACCAAAAGTGTCTGTTCGTTCTTGAATCCTGTTCCCTTGTCGATCACGGTGCCTGTAGAGTCGTGTTTTCGTGGTGTATCACAGTGCCTGCAGAAAGATCGTGTCGAGACTGTGGAACTACGGTAGGAACAATCACCGTGTTTCAGTGTGTTGGTGGAGACCCACAATTTATTCAAATTCTTGAAATTGCTTTTTTGCCGCAAACTTCTCATCATGAGCTTGGAACGGTCGCAAAATATTCAAGCCTAGAAATGAACTGTGCGTTTCAGAACGGAAATTGGCTGTCTGTTGTCAGTTCAGTTAGCCATGGTGAACGTGCCAAAACCACGCAATAATTCGGTATTTTTGATTCCATAATAACTCGGTTTTATTTCAGTTCCTTCTTCATTCGCTAGTTTCTTTTACCTGTGTTGCATCCAACTGAAAACGGGAAACGATCAACAGATTTATCAAAAATGATTTGCTTGTTTTGCGTTGCCTTGCATTGTGGCCACATTTCATGTCAACAGTTTTGCGCAACGTCACAACAGTTGACATTTTGTTTTGCACGTTTTGTGAAATAAGAGGTGTCATATCATTGTGCAGCACAAATCATAACGGCAGCACTTCAATAACAAATCTTGAAAAGACGCACAAATCAGGATCTCACGATTCGTGTGTGTTTTTTCACCGGTGATTTCCGTTAACTGAACAGACTGCAGCTGGGGGAACTTGTCGAGGTTGTTTGTTTGTTTCAGCGTTTGAAACGTGTTGTCCACCAAGCGAGGTCCAGTAAAACCGAACAACGATGTCCAGCCAGCCGGCGCTGCTTATCACTGCTGCCGAGCATTCGAGCAACTTCTGCTACCCGTTCGAGTGTGTCACCATGGCGTTGTTTGTATTCCTGTTCGTGGTGGCGATCCTCGTCTGTTGCTACTCGTGTCATTACGGCCGCGAATTCAACGCGGAACGCCGCGTCGTCCGCCCGATGCAACAGCAACACCCTGCACTCGGTCTGCCTCTTGCGACGGCCGAAAAAACTGAGGCTACTGTGCTGGAACGCTCCGCAAAAATCGCTGCACTAAAACAGGGTGTGTGTGACTTCAATTAGACATCGTTCACTTCACTGAACTTACTTTAGAACTGATTGTTGAAAGTTTACTAAAGGCCCGTTTGTACCTGACATATGCAGACGCAGGTCAACGTACGTCGCCTACGTCAGGTATGAACGGTAGTATGCTATAAAGACCAAACGTGACGTGACGTGCTGTACATGCATACGTCTGTAAGAACGGCAGTTTGCAATAACACGGGAACTAAAGTGACGTGACGTGCCGTATGCGCATACGTCAGGTATAAACGGGCCTTAACACAGAGTTCCGCGATTCAAAACGGTGTGACCTTGAGTTCCAGCGCGTTTAGATGGGTCGCTTTTCTGGCTCTGAGATCCAGTGTCACTTTTGGTTTCGGTTTACGTTTTGAGATGCTTTTTTAGATTGTCAATGTCGACATGACCAACGGCAGTTGTCCGGCACGCAACCGACGAAAACTGTGCAAGTGACATTGGAGGGAGCAAGTGAACGGACGATAAAGATGTCTCACAGTTATAAAAGCAGTCATCGTTAAGAAACATTTGAAATAAACGTGTCAAAAATGTTTTCCGCGGCTTCGCGTGATTTTAGGTATTTCTTCGTCATGTTTCGGTTCAAAATAGTGCAAAATAACTATAAAAGAGATGCAATAACAATATTTCAAAACCAAGAGAGCTCGCAACAAAAAGATTCACAAGCTTGAGAAAAAAATTCATAGAACTTGACACAAGCAGCGGTAGTAATATTGCTGATAAATTGATTGACTTGCATTGGACCACGCTGATTGGCCATTTCCACGCGATGCAACTAATCACCTTGTTTGCAAAGGTTTGAACTTTTCGTGCAAGATCACGATTCAGAATAAAGTGCTGCAGTAATCGGTATTTTTTGTGCCCGAACAATCTCATTCCAGTATTTATTCTTGTTGTTTTTGTTGATCGCTCTTGTTCTCCGAGTTAAGTTCGTCTGCGGAAATGTAAATCCGGCGATCCTCAACGGTGAGTGGTTGGTGATCAGCCGCTGATTGGTTGACGACGGCTGTTGTTTCGATGTTCACGCTAAATGAACCCTGACTACTGACTGATGACGTCATATCAGCTTGACTTTCGTTGTCATCAACAAGGCGTACTAAAAAAATTGAAAAAACTATTCTAAAACCAACATAAAAATCGTTCTGAAATGCGTAACCGAAGCAACGCTCAAGAGGCAGTAATCAACAGCCAACGATAAAGCTATTGATTGACAATTAATGAATGTTCTCCACTTTTTTCGCGGTTGTCAGCAATAACAATTTCTGTCATTAACGTTTGTTCGCTGTATCTGTCAATGAACACCGGCCGCCTGGTTTGCCCCGAGCGTCTGTCGCAGTCAAACTCAGTCGCTCGCGTTTCAATCGAGTACAGCAGATCCAATGGATACTCGGTGGTGGTGTGCGCTCGTTTGTAATACTTTCTCATGCAGCGCTGCAAAACAAACTTTTAACGTTTATGATTTAATGTTTTCATAAATGCAACGTTTTCGAGCGTTTTCTGGCTGTCTGCGTGAAAATATGGGCGGTCAGGGTTAGCCAGTGAACACGTTTAAGCCCCGTTTAGCCGTCCGTATTTGCATCCGGCACGGCACGTCACGCCAAACCTCGTTTATGCTGCAAAGAGCAATCCGGCACGTCACGGCACGTCACGTCTTGTTTTAGAACTCGCGCTCGTTTATGCTCCTGTACGGCGACGTGCGTCGACGTTCAGACAGATACGGACGCATAAACGATGACGTGACGTGCCGTGACATGCCGGATGGTTTTAGGTTCTCCCCTAAAAAGCCGTGCGTCAAAGTTCGATTTTATCAATTTTGTTTACTTTTGTTGTTCTTCATTGTGAGCACATGCTCACTCACTATCGTCCTGAAATGAAACATTTTTTTCTGATTGTTTTCTGTATTCTCAAACAAAAATGTCAGCAGTTTAGCTTTCATTCAGTGAGTTTCAGCCATCACATGAACTCCACAGTCGAACTCTAAATTGTAGGGAATGAGCTGATTGGTTGGTGGTCACGTGATGCATGCTGTCTGTGCAGGCATTGCTGTGGGGAGGATGAGATTGGTTTGCACAAAATGTATGCATCAAGATCACCAACCAGTTAGCTGCTTCTCTGGCTATTCACAAAAAAAACAGAGCCTGAAGTGCTGAATGCAAATTTGTGAGTGACTTTGTTTTGAAATCATAGCAATCCACAGAACACCAAAGAATTTGTCGTGCGGAAAAAAAGGGTAGAAAATTTTCATCATCTGCACAATCTGCGAGTCGAACCATTAACTAACCACTGCGCCATGCTGCCATGATTGCCGCTGGCTGTATAGTCCATATCAATTGTGCAGCCGCAGCAAACTATTTGTGCACGCGCACCGCACCGTTGGAAAACACAATGTGTATTGAATTGAATTGAATTGAATGAACTGCTCGAAAGACTTGAGCGAAAGTCGAAATTTCAAAAGACTTGAATCTGTGGGTTGTTTCGAATTTGAGCTGCAATCCCATTCTCCAGTCAAAATTGGTTGTTGTCGCAAATATTCAATTTCAATTTGGCACATAACTTTATTGAATTTTGCTTGGTGACGTACGGCTTTTTAGAGAATCTAAAATACAACGTCACGTCACGGCACGTCATGTCAACGTTTATGTCCGTATCTGTCTGAACGTCGACGCACGTCGCCGTACAGGCATAAACGAGCAAAAATTCTAAAACCATCCGTCACGTCACGGCACGTCATCGTTTATGCGTCCGTATCTGTCTGCACGTCGACGCACGTCTCCGTACGGACGCATAAACGAGCAAAATTTCTAAAACCATGCGGCACGTCACTTCATCTCACGTCATCGTTTATGCGTCCGTGTCTGTCTGTACGGCGACGTGCGTCAACGTCCGGACGGCTAAACGGGCCTTTAGACAAACACCATGCATGGCACACGCGCGTATTGCATGCATGCCGGTGGTGCGTCGATCTGTGATTTTGCAAACGTCGGTGATTGGAACTTTGTGTCTTTTGCCGTTGAATTTGAAATGCATGCTCTTCATAAGAGCACGTTACCCGGTCAAGTAGCCAAGCGGCGCGCACAAATGCGTTCAGCAGCCAGATTTTAGTATATGCCAGTACAGCGCACGGGCACAGCATGCGTTGCCACGCACAACAATGTTCACGTCGTGTAGCTGTAATGATAATGTATTGTAATATTGGCGTTTTCGTCGACGTTAAAAACACTTAGCCGGGCGTTAGTTAGCGCCAATAAAAATGCAGCTGGCAGTGAAGCGTTTGATGTTTTGGTGACATGATGACACGACAGCGAGTATTGTGGATTTATTCACGTGTCTGGACTAATGACGTATTTGCTTTAACGCCCTTTGTCGCGGCTAGAGGGGGGTGGACAATTTGTTAGGAAGAAAGGTAAAGGAAGTGGGGGGAGAGTTGGGGAAGGTTTAGGGGAGTTTAAAAAATAGGATAGTAATTGGGGGAGAGAATAAACCCCGGGGGTAATAGAGGATTTTGGGGGGGGTTTGGTAAGGGGGGGGTTAAAAAAAATTTGGGGGGGTGTGAAAGGAAAAATATGGGGGAAAGTGAGAAAATAATAGAAATTATAAAGTTGTGAAAAAAAATTGGGTGGAGAAAAAGAAGAGATGGGGGGTAGGAAGGGGGTTTGGGGGGGGTTTGGGGGGGGGAGGAAAAATTTGAAAAATAATTAAAAATTTAGTTTAAAGAAAAGTGGATATGAGGGAGGGTAGAAGTAGGGTTTAAAGTTTTTTTCAGGGTGCAAGCAGCGCGCGAAATTTGAATGAAAGAAAAAAGACCTTCAGAAATCAAATTGTGTGTCAAATTTGATGTGTGTTTTTTAAACTAATTGATTCTTTATGCTATTCTGTTCATTCTATCTCCCATTTTACGCATGATGGAAATTATCTTGGCATTCTTGAAAAACACAACTCCTAGTTTGCGACGGATCCCGCCTTGATGGAGAATACAAGGACTGCCTTATTTATTCGGCCATACTGTACTAAACAACCTCCAACGTCGATAATGGCCGACATGTGAGTTTTGCGTGATTTCTTTAAACTGAAATTTTTTAATTGACACCAGAAATCGGTTTGTAATACCGTATTACCCCCATTAAACCCCCCCCCCCACCATTAATCCCCCCCCCCACCAATAAACCCCCACCCCCCCGACCAGTTTCCAAATAATCCCCCCCCCCACAAATAATCCCCCATGGGGGATTATTGGAGACCTGTTTGAAACACATACCCAGCGAATTCAGTGGCTGGTTGCAGTGAAAATGATGAAATTGTGCTACCAAAGGCCCCAAATGGGTGAGTTGATAGTAATTTCATTACAAAAGGCTGTTATAAAAGGAAATTTCTATGTAGAGTAGAAGTTTCTGCGACTTTTTTGCCTGCCATGCAATGTATTTTTGCCATTTTTCAACAAACCCCCACCCCTAGAATTTTTTGTAAAATAAACCCCCGCCCCCACCAATAACCCCCCCCCCCACCAATAAACCCCCACCCCTAAAAGTCGCTGACGTATTAATCCCCCATGGGGGTTTATTGGGGGTAATACGGTATGGCAGGTAAGGCAACCCAAAAGTTACTATGGCCTATTTTTTTAAACGTGTCCCACTGAAATGACGTCATGTGCCGCCAAACATGTGCTTGCCGTTCACAGCAATCCAGACTTTCCGTTTAGCCGGTTTCTTTCCGTTAACAAATGGTGAATGTCGACTCAGTCACATCAAACTGACATTTTAGCCTGTACTTTGACAAATGGGCGTTTTTAAAGCAAATGACGTCATTTTAGTCCAGACACGTTTGAATAAATCCACAATACTCGCTGTCGTGTCATCATTGTCACCAAAACATCAAACGCTTTCACTGCCAGCTGCATTTTTTATTGGCGTTAACTAACGCCCAGCTGGTGTTTTTAACGTCGACGAAAACGCCAGATTATTTACAATGACATTTACTCATTGTACAGCTACACGACGGTGAACATTTGGTTGTGCGTGGCAGCACTGTGCTTTGTGCCGTGCGCTGTACTGGCATTGATACTAAAATCTGGCTGCTGGAACGCATTTGTGCGCGCCGCTTGGCTACTTGACCAGGTAACGTGCTCTTATGAAGAGCATGCATTTCAAATTCAACGGCAAAAGACACAAAGTTCCAATCACCGACGTTTGCAAAATCACAGATCAACACACCACCGGCATGCATGCAATACGTGCGTGTGCCATGCATGGTGTTTGTCTAAAGGCCCGTTTAGCCGTCCGGACGTTGACGCACGTCGCCGTACAGACAGACACGGACGCATAAACGATGACGTGAGATGAAGTGACGTGCCGCATGGTTTTAGAAATTTTGCTCGTTTATGCGTCCGTACGGAGACGTGCGTCGACGTGCAGACAGATACGGACGCATAAACGATGACGTGCCGTGACGTGCCGGATGGTTTTAGAATTTTTGCTCGTTTATGCCCCTGTACGGCGACGTGCGTCGACGTTCAGACAGATACGGACGCATAAACGTTGACATGACGTGCCGTGACGTGACGTTGTATTTTAGATTCTGCTCTAAAAAGCCGTACGTCACCAAGCAAAATTCAATAAAGTTATGTGCCAAATTGAAATTGAATATTTGCGACAACAACCAATTTTGACTGGAGAATGGAGATTGCAGCTCAAATTCGAAACAACCCACAGATTCAAGTCTTTTGAAATTTCGACTTTCGCTCAAGTCTTTCGAGCAGTTCATTCAATTCAATTCAATTCAATACACATTGTGTTTTCCAACGGTGCGGTGCGCGTGCACAAATAGTTTGCTGCGGCTGCACAATTGATATGGACTATACAGCCAGCGGCAATCATGGCAGCATGGCGCAGTGGTTAGTTAATGGTTCGACTCGCAGATTGTGCAGATGATGAAAATTTTCACCCTTTTTTCCGCACGACAAATTCTTTGGTGTTCTGTGGATTGCTATGATTTCAAAACAAAGTCACTCACAAATTTGCATTCAGCACTTCAGGCTCTGTTTTTTTTGTGAATAGCCAGAGAAGCAGCTAACTGGTTGGTGATCTTGATGCATACATTTTGTGCAAACCAATCTCATCCTCCCCACAGCAATGCCTGCACAGACAGCATGCATCACGTGACCACCAACCAATCAGCTCATTCCCTACAATTTAGAGTTCGACTGTGGAGTTCATGTGATGGCTGAAACTCACTGAATGAAAGCTAAACTGCTGACATTTTTGTTTGAGAATACAGAAAATAATCAGAAAAAAATGTTTCATTTCAGGACGATAGTGAGTGAGCATGTGCTCACAATGAAGAACAACAAAAGTAAACAAAATTGATAAAATCGAACTTTGACGCACGGCTTTTTAGGGGAGAACCTAAAACCATCCGGCATGTCACGGCACGTCACGTCATCGTTTATGCGTCCGTATCTGTCTGAACGTCGACGCACGTCGCCGTACAGGAGCATAAACGAGCGCGAGTTCTAAAACAAGACGTGACGTGCCGTGACGTGCCGGATTGCTCTTTTTTGCAGCATAAACGAGGTTTGGCGTGACGTGCCGTGCCGGATGCAAATACGGACGGCTAAACGGGGCTTAAACGTGTTCACTGGCTAACCCTGACCGCCCATATTTTCACGCAGACAGCCAGAAAACGCTCGAAAACGTTGCATTTATGAAAACATCAAATCATAAACGTTAAAAAGTTTGTTTTGCAGCGCTGCATGAGAAAGTATTACAAACGAGCGCACACCACCACCGAGTATCCATTGGATCTGCTGTACTCGATTGAAACGCGAGCGACTGAGTTTGACTTGCGACAGACGCTCGGGGCAAACCAGGCGGCCGGTGTTCATTGTGATACAGCGAACAAACGTTGGTCGCAGAAATTGTTATTGCTGACAACCGCGAAAAAAGTGGAGAACATTCATTAATTGTCAATCAATAGCTTTATCGTTGGCTGTTGATTACTGCCTCTTGAGCGTTGCTTCGGTTACGCATTTCAGAACGATTTTATGTTGGTTTTAGAATAGTTTTTTCAATTTTTTTAGCACGCCTTGTTGATAACAACGAAAGTCAAGCTGATATGACGTCATCAGTCAGTAGTCAGGGTTCATTTAGCGTGAACATCGAAACAACAGCCGTCGTCAACCAATCAGCGGCTGATCACCAACCACTCACCGTTGAGGATCGCCGAATTTACATTTCAGCAGACGAACTTGACTCGGAGAACAAGAGCGACAACAAAAACAACAAGAATAAATACTGGAATGAGATTGTTCGGGCACAAAATACCTATTACTGCAGCACTTTATTCTGAATCGTGATCTTGCAATGAAAAGTTCAAACCTTTGCAAACAAGGTGATTAGTTGCATCGCGTGGAAATGGCCAATCAGCGTGGTCCAATGCAGTCAATCAATTTATCAGCAATATTACTACCGCTGCTTGTGTCAAGTCTATGAATTTTTTTCTCAAGCTTGTGAATCTTTTTGTTGCGAGCTCTCTTGGTTTTTGAAATATTGTTATTGCATCTCTTTTATGTTATTGCACTATTGTACTTGAACCGAAACATGACGAAGAAATACCTAAAATCACGCGAAGCCGCGGAAAACATTTTTGACACGTTTATTTCAAATGTTTCTTAACGATGACTGCTTTTATAACTGTGAGACATCTTTATCGTCCGTTCTGCTTCCCTCCAATGTCACTTGCACAGTTTTCGTCGGTTGCGTGCCGGACAACTGCCGTTGGTCATGTCGACATTGACAATCTAAAAAAGCATCTCAAAACGTAAACCGAAACCAAAAGTGTACACTGGATCTCAGAGCCAGAAAAGCGACCCATCTAAACGCGCTGGAACTCAAGGTCACACCGTTTTGAATCGCGGAACTCTGTGTTAAGGCCCGTTTATACCTGACGTATGCGCATACGGCACGTCACGTCACTTTAGTTCCCGTGTTATTGCAAACTGCCGTTCTTACAGACGTATGCATGTACAGCACGTCACGTCACGTTTGGTCTTTATAGCATACTACCGTTCATACCTGACGTAGGCGACGTACGTTGACCTGCGTCTGCATATGTCAGGTACAAACGGGCCTTTAGTAAACTTTCAACAATCAGTTCTAAAGTAAGTTCAGTGAAGTGAACGATGTCTAATTGAAGTCACACACACCCTGTTTTAGTGCAGCGATTTTTGCGGAGCGTTCCAGCACAGTAGCCTCAGTTTTTTCGGCCGTCGCAAGAGGCAGACCGAGTGCAGGGTGTTGCTGTTGCATCGGGCGGACGACGCGGCGTTCCGCGTTGAATTCGCGGCCGTAATGACACGAGTAGCAACAGACGAGGATCGCCACCACGAACAGGAATACAAACAACGCCATGGTGACACACTCGAACGGGTAGCAGAAGTTGCTCGAATGCTCGGCAGCAGTGATAAGCAGCGCCGGCTGGCTGGACATCGTTGTTCGGTTTTACTGGACCTCGCTTGGTGGACAACACGTTTCAAACGCTGAAACAAACAAACAACCTCGACAAGTTCCCCCAGCTGCAGTCTGTTCAGTTAACGGAAATCACCGGTGAAAAAACACACACGAATCGTGAGATCCTGATTTGTGCGTCTTTTCAAGATTTGTTATTGAAGTGCTGCCGTTATGATTTGTGCTGCACAATGATATGACACCTCTTATTTCACAAAACGTGCAAAACAAAATGTCAACTGTTGTGACGTTGCGCAAAACTGTTGACATGAAATGTGGCCACAATGCAAGGCAACGCAAAACAAGCAAATCATTTTTGATAAATCTGTTGATCGTTTCCCGTTTTCAGTTGGATGCAACACAGGTAAAAGAAACTAGCGAATGAAGAAGGAACTGAAATAAAACCGAGTTATTATGGAATCAAAAATACCGAATTATTGCGTGGTTTTGGCACGTTCACCATGGCTAACTGAACTGACAACAGACAGCCAATTTCCGTTCTGAAACGCACAGTTCATTTCTAGGCTTGAATATTTTGCGACCGTTCCAAGCTCATGATGAGAAGTTTGCGGCAAAAAAGCAATTTCAAGAATTTGAATAAATTGTGGGTCTCCACCAACACACTGAAACACGGTGATTGTTCCTACCGTAGTTCCACAGTCTCGACACGATCTTTCTGCAGGCACTGTGATACACCACGAAAACACGACTCTACAGGCACCGTGATCGACAAGGGAACAGGATTCAAGAACGAACAGACACTTTTGGTGTTTTATCTTAGTTGTTAGTCAAACAAATGTGAAAGCAGCGAAATCGTGTCAAAACAAAATACGATTGTCAGGTTCGACGTTCCTTTCTTCGATAGTGTGCGTTGTGATTTCGTGCACTTCTAAATGCGTTGTTCGCGAAATAACAAATGTTTGATGTTCCAGTTTATTCGAGATGGAAACAATGTGTCCAAAGAACAATGAAGATCAGACCGCCACTAACTTTGAACACCAAATAACAGAGGTTCATTCGAAAAAACAACAACAATTGCTATTACTGTGCTGTTCAACAGCAACCCGCAATCATTTGAGTCCGGAACACAAAAAATACACCAACAATAAGAACAAACAAACAAAAACAGAGAGATCTAAACAAGTGATGCAAGATGCAATCAAACACACACAACGCTTAAGTTGATTGGTTTGCTGATTCATGATGGCCAAAACCAATCAGTGCACACAAATAAAAAAACAAATTTGAATCAGCAAGAAAAACAACGAATTTAAGAGACCGTCCGCTATAAGTGGGTACATTTTTGCCCCTCGCAAAAAATCGATTTCGCTCATTTTTGGCACAAAGGTGCCGTTACGTCCCAATATGAAAGTTCCGGCCCGTTTTTGAAAAAAAATCAGCCCCAACGTTTTCTACAGGCTTGCGAAGTAGGCCAAGTCGAAAAAGTTGGTATTTTTCCCAATTTATAAAAATGCTAATTTTACAAACTCAAAAAGCAAAATAGAAAAAAGTGATCGAAACAAAAGTTGTACTATTTTTGCTACTCTTTCACATGATAATATTATTTTTGTCAAAAACCAAACCAAAAACTTGATACAAACAAAAAACAGGGAAAATTGAGTTTTTTAATTTTTCAATTTTTTCACTTTTTTGCCTTTAAAAGCTCAGGGTTTAAATTGACCGTTCCAAATTTTACAGCATCGTTTTCGCCGCAAAAAACTGGTCTGGAAACTTGTAAATTAAAAAAAATTCAGAGGTATATATTTTAGATATTTGAATTACAAAATTATCCGAAAAAGTGCGATTTTTTGTTCAGACCAAAGTAATTCCGTTTTTATACGTACTCGATAGCAAAATCATCTATAGTGACGGGGTGAAAAATGTAGCATTTTGAATGGAATTTCACGTGATTTATTTATTTTTTGCAAATAACAAATTATGTTCTTTGTACAAAGCAAAATTCTGAACAAATAAGGTTTTTAACTTGAATTTTTTTGTTTTTCCGTGTGTGAAAGCCTCAAACAAGGATTTTAACCAAAAACTTTTAACACCACGTAATTCACCGTGTAAAACTGGTCTAGAAACCATTAAAGAAAAGAAAACATACGGTGCATCAACAGCAGTTTCGAGTTTTCAATGTTTTTCAAAGGAGTCATTTTTTGCTAGACTGAAAAAGCTCCTGTTTTGAAGCTCCAGTTCGCCGCGATGAAAACAAAATAATCACCACACACGATCATAATGATAAATAAACCATTTCGGATGTTGTGTCAGGTGGCTTACTCAAATTTTACAGTTGTTAAACCATAATCTCGGTGCAAAGTAAAAATGAAAAAATCTTGAGTTTTTCTTCGTCATAAGAAAACAATGTTATGGAGGGGTCAAAAACTTATCAGCGCGTTTGTTCTAAATAGACGACACACACGTATCAAATTAAAAAACAAGTCCTCCAACCGACGAAATAAATTCAACAATCATATTTAAGATCGGCTTTTTCAGAATACCGACCCCCCTTAGACACAGTTTTTCAAAAGTTGTCAACTTTTGAAAAAATTAACACCAATCGAACCGTCTTGATACGCTGAGTTCGAAAATCACATTTGTTTTTTGATTTGACCCATTTTTATGTTAAAAAAAAGGAAAAACCGTTTTTTCGAGGGATCTTTAGAAAAATGGCTTTAACTCGCCTCTGCGTTAAGCTATTAACAAAATTCAAAAACCAATCGATTTCGCTTGTGCCCACGCACATTTTTATGTTAACATTATTTTACAAAAAATGTTGTTTTATGTTTGAAATTTAGAAAAAAAACTGAAAGAGTTTGTGGTTTTTGCTGTGTTTAGGCACTTTTAAAGGATGCGGAGCAGGGTTGCTAAGTGATTGTGAAAGCACTTGAAAAATGCTACAAGTATGCAAAAAATAAAAAAAATCGATTGCGCATTAAAAAGAAACGAAGCATTACAATATCGGTCGCCCGCATGCATACAGGGTATTTCCTGGTATGTCGACAAATTGTAGAGCAACGAAGACAAAAATCCAAAAACGGGTATTAGGGCAAGTTTTTGCGCTGAATCCGAAAAAGTGGGTACCGTTGTGAAATTTTGCTACAGTTACTTAGAATTTGCGATTTTTTGGTTTTTTAGCCTTTTTTGGATTGTTTCTGGTCTGTGTGGTGTTATACATAAATTAATCAGGCCAAATTTGGTATCAATCGGCTTCCCTTAATCATGCGAACAATTTCCTTTCTGATACCGCAACTATATTATTGTTACCGTAACCCACAGAGCACGATTTTTACTATTTTTAACCATTTTTTAGGCTTGAAAGTGACATTTTTGATTCCTGTAGTGTTCTAGTTGTTCGAATTGAATCAAATTTGTATCAGTCAATTACTGTTGGTCAGGCAAACAACTTTCATTCAAATACCGTACCCACCGCTTGACTTCCGTACTCCTTGAAGAATGGTATTCTACCAAGTTTTCACCATTTTCAGGCATGAAATTGGCTTCATGGTCTATGCAGTATCATACTTGAACGAATCTAGTCAAATTTAGCATCAATCGACTCCTCTTAAAGCAAACAACTTTCACTCAGCTACCGTAATCCTTGCTAAAAGTTGCCCTAATACCCGTTTTTAGATTTTTGTCTCCGTTGCTCTACAATTTGTCGACCTGCCACGAAATACCCTGTATGCATGCGGGCGACCGATATTGTAATGCTACGTTACTTCTTAATGCGCAATCCATTTTTTTTTTTTTTTGCACACTTGTAGCATTTTTCAAGTGATTTCAGAATCACTTAGCAACTCTACTCCGCATCCTTTAAAAGTGCCTAAACACAGCAAAAACCACAAACTCTTTTAGTTTTTCTTAAATTTAAAGCATAAAACAACATTTTTTGTAAAATAATGCTAACAAAAAAATGTGCGTGAGCACAAGCGAAATCGATTGGTTTTTGAATTTTGTTAATAGCTTAACGCAGAGGCTAGTTAGAGCCATTTTTCTGAAAATCCCTCGAAAAAACGGTTTTTCCTCTTTTATAAAAATATAAATGGGTCAAATCAAAAAACAAATGTGATTTTCGAACTCAGCGTATTGAGACGGTTCGATTGGTGTTAATTTTTTTAAAATTTGAAAACTTTTGAAAAACTATGTCTAAGGGGGGTCGGTATTCTGAAAAAGCCGATCTTAAATATGATTGTTGAATTTATTTCGTCGGTTGGAGGACTTGTTTTTTAATTTGATACGTGTGTGTCGTCTATTTAGAACAACGCGCTGATAAGTTTTTGACCCCTCCATAACATTGTTTTCTTATGACAAAGAAAAACTCAAGATTTTTTCATTTTTACTTGGCACCGAGAATATGGTTTAACAATTGTAAAATTTGAGTAAGCCACCTGACACAACATCCGAAATGGTTTATTTTTCATTATGATCGTGTGTGGTGATTATTTTGTTTTCATCGCGGCGAACTGGAGCTTCAAAACAGGAGCTTTTTCAGTCTTAGCAAAAAATGACTCCTTTGAAAAACATTGAAAACTCGAAACTGCTGTTGATGCACCGTATGTTTTCTTTTCTTTAATGGTTTCTATACCAGTTTTACACGGTGAATTACGTGGTGTTAAAAGTTTTTGGTTAAAATCCTTGTTTGAGGCTTTTACACACGGAAAAACAAAAAAATTCAAGTTAAAAACCTTATTTGTTCAGAATTTTGCTTTGTACCAAGAACATAATTTGTTATTTGCAAAAAATAAATAAATCACGTGAAATTCCATTCAAAATGCTACATTTTTCACCCCGGTCACTATAGGTGATTTTTCTATCGAGTACGTATAAAAACGGAATTACTTTGGTCTGAGCAAAAAATCGCACTTTTTCGGATAATTTTGTAACTCAAATATCTAAAATATATACCTCTGAATTTTTTTTAATTTACAAGTTTCCAGACCAGTTTTTTTGCGGCAAAAACGATGCTGCAAAATTTGGAACGGTCAATTTAAACCCTGAGCTTTTAAAGGCAAAAAAGTGAAAAAATTGAAAAATTAAAAAACTCAATTTTTCCTGTTTTTTGTTTGTATCAAGTTTTTGGTTTGGTTTTTGACAAAAATAATATTATCATGTGAAAGAGTAGCAAAAATAGTACAACTTTTGTTTCGATCACGTTTTTCTATTTTGCTTTTTGAGTTTGTAAAATTAGCATTTTTTATAAATTGGAAAAAATACCAACTTTTTTCGACTTGGCCTACTTCGCAAGCCTGTAGAAAACGTTGGGGTTGATTTTTTTTCAAAAACGGGCCGGAACTTTCATATTTGGACGTAACGGCACCTTTGTGCCAAAAATGAGCGAAATCGATTTTTTGCGAGGGGCAATTTGTTGTTAAAATGTACCCACTTATAGCGGACGGTCTCTTAACACACCACAAGTACAGCTGAAAAACAGTCGAACTGGGTGTAACGCGACCAAGAGCTGTGAGCAGTGCAAATTCCTTGTCTGAATAACGTGCAGTTTTCTTTCACGCTCACACATGTGTTACTCCATGTTGCATAGTAACACAACACCCACACACAAACACACTGGCAACTATAGTTTCGTAGTGCAATATTGCATGAGTGTCTACAGTGTGCCTGCTGCGCTAGCAATCCAATTGAACTCATTGAAACACCGTCTGAGACTGACTGAATGTGCACGCGCACGGTTGTCAGACAAGAACGTCACCACACAAGACAACGGCATTTTATTCCATTAAACCGGCTGCACATAGAGAGAAAAAACGCCCAGAGAAACCAGCAGACTTCACATTGACTTCGGTTTCGTCTCCTGATCGGTGACTTTTCGCACCATGATGTTCTGGGGTGGCATCGGGTCCGGATCAGTGGGCAGTTCGTATTGATAAGAGGCGGCGATCGCAAGCAACGAGCCATCGGCGCTGAACGCCAGCGAACTGATGCTCGCGAGGTATCTGCAATTTTTGCGGTGCTCTCTCCTAAATTTTAGTTTTTTTTTGTAGATTTATTGATTTTATTTGTAGCTGACGCGCGCGCAACGGTTTCAGACAGACCTGAAGGTACGACCAAACTTTCGATGGTTTGGTGTGCGGGTGACTAGAAAGCACGCTGTGTGCCTGCGCGTCCCATGGAGCAATGCCCTCGCCAGGGAAGGCGGGACGGCCTCTCCACAGGACTGCTGTGCCCACGAATGATGCAACATGACAACAGCAACAAACAAGAAAACATGACAAAAAAGTAGACGAAAGTTTAACAAAAAAACACACCACTCACTTATGAAACTGGCAGAGGCGTTTTTTATTGAATGGATCCCAGAGATTCACCAGCGCATCCGAGCCTGAACAGGATTTGTTGTAGGGTTTATTAAATTGAAAATCGGTTTTTCTAGATTCAAGAAATCAGTTGATCGACAAGACACGAAGAAAGAAGTCACTCAAAACATCGAATTTAAAATGGAGAATAAAAATGAAGGTCCACATTGGTTATGCCGTGCGAGAGCCCCAAAACTCAAACACAACGTGAAATTTTCCAAATTCAAAGCACAAACACGGCATTATTACCTCCAGTGGCGAATGTGTTATACACCGGATGGAAAGCGATTGCGTTCACAGGGAATATCAACTCAACGCCCTCCTCCTTCACTCGATGACATTTGAACGCGTATTTCTTCTTCTGAATTTCCGGCGACTGATCGATGTATTCAACCGCAACTCGGCCTGAAACGAAAAGGAATTTTTATTTAGGAAGGAAGTGTGTTGATTTGAAAACAGCAACACGGAAAAGCAACGTTATCAACTGCCAAAAAGCGACGTCGGCCCATACATAATTTTACACTAAAAGCACGGATCTGTTCGACTTCCAAAAAAATAAACACTCAATATGGTTTTTTGTAACACAGTTCGCGTTCGTTGTTCCTTTGTGAGTTTTGCAGTGTGCGAAAAAGTGACTAGTTTTAAAAAAACCTGCTACGAACACGACGACTTATCTCCGTTTTGTCAGTTGCTGCTTAAAAATAGCGTTTATCAAATAGTTTCACGCAATCTGCAAGAACATCGGGGGCAATAAACAACAATTATTACAGACAACTTCATGGACAACCTTCGATCGAACTGAGCACATACGCCTGCCCGTTCGGGAACGCCCGAATGCAGCGCGTCTGATAGCGAAGCGAGGAGTCGCGTCGCTGCTCCGGCGCGCCCATCTGTCGCATGTCCCAAATGAACACCTTGCGGCCGGCGGTGCCGACGATCACGCGATTCTCGCAGACGTCCATCGCGTACACCTGCCGGGTTCGGGTTGGTGTTGCACAATGGAAACAGGGGTTCAATGGGTCAATTAGTGTCGTGTAACGAAACAATGTTGAGTGGCATGAATGCCGTGAAGGAGTGAGTGGTTTGCGGCGTCACTCGACACAGTGCGCACGTACAACAGTACGGTATGGCTGATTGAACATGGCAGTTTTTTTCAGGGTTCAAGGAGCGCGCGAAATTTCAATAAAAGAAAAAAGACGTTCAGAAACCCAATTCCGTGCCAAACTTGACATATTTCTTAAAATTAATTGGTTATTCGTGCTATTCTTCCTATTCTTTAGACATTGCACACTCGATTGCAAATTGCGACAATCTTCGCATTTTTGAGAAAGGCAACTCCTAGTCTGGAACTAATCTCGCCTTGATTGAGACTGTCTTAATTATTCGGCCATACTGCAGTAGTACTATTATGTGGTAAATAAAGTTGTAACACAAAGGCATAACATTCTTCCACCTAACATTGTATTTTATTATTCTTTCTTTGTAAAAAAAGCATTAAAAAACATATCTTCAAATCAATGTGTAACTCAAATGCTACTTATTACATTGTTTGGTTTAGTTGGTTTAGTAGCCCAGTACTCGTCTCGTCCTCTTGATATCCCTCAAGCTCATTTTTCTAGTAAAAAATAGGTACATTCATATTTGTAAAAAAATTTCTTGTTCAATTTGCAATTTTTTCAATAATTCCTAAAAAATATTCTGCTCATAAGATCTATTTCTTTTTTGATACTTTTAATAGCCGTATCAGGCGTAACATCTATATAAATTATAGCATCTACCTTTGGCGATTTCTCTGTTATTTTTGACATAAAATCAGTTAATAAGAAAAAATCACGTTCCTTCATTAAACTGCGGTTTACGTTTATAAAAGAACTACAACTTTAAACCATACGTTAACTGACTAATACATCACACGAAGGTTCAGATTTCAACCGATCATATTGACTTAATGCGGCCAGTATCCAATATCCATCGTTGCGGCTCTTCATGAACAGCTCTGAACAAATCGTTTATTTATTCAAAATCTTTCACACGCGTAATGTACAAGTTAATAATGAACGTACTTTAAAAAATTGAATCCATGGTAATTTTCCCACGTTGGCACATCTTCCAGATGAAAAGTACCAACCTCAATATTACATACGCATCTTTTCAGCAATACAAACACATTACAAACTTTTTACTTACCAACCCCAATAAGTGCTTCAAACGCGACGATTTTAGTCAATTTGTGTTTGAATTTTTTAAATGACTAGTTTCATTTTTAGTCGTGCCAATTGGATGAAAAACTAGATTTCAATTCCTGGTTTTTCTCAAGGCATAATATTCTTACACTCCTCTACCAATTTAAATTACTTGTATAAATTTGCTTCTCCTTTTCATATGATTTACACATTCATATTTATGTCATATCGCAACATGTTTTCTTCATATGAGATTCGATGCCAAAAACTCAGTGAAAATGCAAAATTTCCAACATGTTACACTGCTGGGGCAGCTGGCATCGACCTGTAATTAGAGTTGTTGTTGCATTATTACAACAATAATAATTTAATAATAAACTCACGCGACGGAGTAAATCCACCATGAACTGGTACTCGCGCAGCATTTCGTCGTACTGGTCGCTATAGATCTTGGCCGGGTCTCGCAAGAATGGACAATTTGGTTGGTGGTTATTATTATTTAACAGAATTGTCAAATTTTATTCAACAGTTATCATTACTCAATGTTCCTGAAATAAAACGCAAATTACAGACATGCGCAACTGAAAATTTCCTCCGCTGCACGGGTTCCTGATGCGTTGCGCGGCGAAGCGGGACGCGGCGCTGCGGCACCTGGATGAGGCGTTCCACGATGAAAGGGAAACATTGAAAAACATTTTCAGTGTTTGGTTGCATGAAGTCTTAGAGAAAGGAAAGCGCCTCTTCGAGGAACGGGAAAGCCTCGACGACTACATGGAAAAGATTTTCCCAGAACATGGCTGGGGGCAAGTGAGCATTTTTTGAAAAAATATTGGTGAAAATTTAACTGTTTAATTTTATTTTGTCAAAACTTTCTGTGCTTTAGTTTTAGACGGGTTTTTTATTCATGTGCTTCATTGATATACAGTGGCGGCCAAAAGTGTTGGAACGCTGCGCGCGTGTGTGCTGTGTATTGCGCGTGTGTTACATGTGTACAAACGCTATAAAAGAATCCCATGCGATTGTTTTTTTTAGACCACTGAGTTTATCTAGTACACTATTCGCAGGTTTTTTTCACTGAAGCGTACATTTATTTATTTGACAAATACCGAACATTACAACACGCCTCCATTGCATATGACTGGCAGTAAAACTGATTCAAAATCACCAGCAAGAAAACTATTCTACGAAGTATTAGCGTTTGTTTGTGTTTGAATTATCTAACAAACGTGTATTGCGTTCAAATTTCGGGTTCCAGACGGGTTGTATTGTTTATTCCGCTATATTTTCTTGCCAAATAATTTTGAAACAGTTTTACTGCCAAATGGAGGTGTGTTGTTATGTTCGGTATTTGTCAAATAAATGTATGCTTTAGCGAAAAAAAACGCTGCGGATAGTGTATTAGATATACAGGGTGTCCCAGCTAGATGTACAACATTTGTTTTTGTAAATACGCATGCGTGCGTTGCCCAATTTTTATAATTTTTTCAGCGTTTGTAGTAAAGACTTCGGGAATTTGTTTGACACTAAAAACGTTCCGATACATTGAATATGACCTGACTTATAAGCATTTGGAAAAAATACACAATTTTTCAATTGCCGCCCGCACCGGTGCGCGACTGGCTGGACACTCAGTTTGACCAGCGCTGGGTCGGCCGCAGTGGGCCAATTGCCTAGCCCGCACGTTCGCCTGACATCACAGCGTGCGACTACTGGCTCTGGGGCGCTGTGAAGCACCGTGTTTATGAGACCCAGCCAGCACCAATCGATGAGCTGATTGTGGCCATCGGTGAAACTGTGGGCGAAATCAGCGACTAAGAGCGCCTGTCAGGTGTTTTGGACTTCGACAGGCAAATGATAAACTGACTGAAAGAGAGGGCCAGCCCATTGAGCACAATTAGACGGTTGATATTTTGAGTATGTGAGTGTTTGATTTGTTTTTTCTGCTCTCCGCTCGTTCATTTTTTGTGAAAATGAGGTTTTTTTAAAATTGCGATAACTTGTGCCATGTTTGCTGAAACATAAAAATTCTGGTGCCAAACAAATTCCCGAAGTCTTTTTTACAAACGTTGAGAAAATTATTAACATAGCTCAACGCACGCGCGCTTACTTAAAAAAACAAATATTGTACATCTAGCTGGGACACCCTGTACTCAGTAATCACAAAAACAAAAAAAAACTAGCATTAGATGCTTATAATAGCGTTTTTAAGGCTGATGATACTCACGCGCAACACACGCGTGCACACATGTACGCAACGTTCCAACACTTTTGGCCGCCACTGTATTTGTAAAACCAAACTACTTTCATATAGCCCTGATGATCCAAAACCAGAATCTTCGCTAAAATTATTCAAAAACTTGTCAATGTAATCCACTTCAAAAAACAACTGGGAACACAAACACGTTCGCAAATGAGTTGCGCAATTTTCATGAGGAAAAACAAAAAAGTTGGTTTGCCATGGTTGAATAAAACAACTCTAATGTTGCCAGTATAATCTGGATCAACCACGCTAACACGTTGATATTTTTTGGGCCGCCAGACTAAAACTGCAAAAATGTAAAAATTGTAAAATGACAAAGTAAGCAATCGGGTAAAACTGAAGAACACACTACTACGTGGTGCTATGCGTCCATACGTGCCAACGGGTAGTTTAACGGCAACATCAGTATCACAGACACAAGGTTCATTTGAGTGTACAATGTAGCTGTAAGCTGAATACGGGTCGATGCCAGCTGCTGTAGCTGTAAGCTGAATACGGGTCGATGCCAGCTGCTTCAGCAGTGTAACGTGTTGGCAATTTCGCATTTTCACTGAGTTTCTTTTTTTCATCATTAGCACGACAATTTCCCAAATGTACTTTTCATCTGGAAGATGTGCCAACCTGGGAAAATTATTATGGATTTAATTTTTTAAAGTACGTTCATTATTAACTTGTACATTAGCGTGTGAAGGATTTTGAATAAATATACGATTTGTTCAGAGCTGTTCATGAAGAGCCGCACGACGGATATTGGATACTGGCCGCATTAAGTCAATATGATTGGTTGAAAACTGAACCTTCGTGTGATGTATTAGTCAGTGAACGTATGGTTTAGAGTTGTAGCGCTTTTTTATAAACGTAAAACGCGGTTTAATGAAGGAAAGTGATTTTTCTTATTCACTGATTTTATGTCAAAAATAACAGAGAAATCACCAAAGGTAGATGCTATAATTTATATGGATGTTACGCCTGAAACGGCTACTAAACGTATCAAAAAAGAAATAGATCTCATGCGCAGAATATTTCTGAGGAATTCTTGAAAAAAATGCAAATTGAAGAATTTTTTTTAACAAATATGAATGTACATATTTTTTACTGAAAAAAATGAGTTTGAGGGATACCAAGAGGACAGTACTGGGCTACTAAAATAAACAATGTAATAAGTAGCATTTGAGTTACACATTGATTTGAATGATGGTTTTTTTATGCAAAGAATAATAAAATACAATGTGAGTTGGAAGAATGTTATGCCTTTGGGTTACAACATTATTTACCACATACTACTACTACTGTATGTTCTTTTGGTTGGTGAGCACTTGGGAGACAGATCAAGATCACTTGCCACATTCATGTGCTTATCAGCGCAAAAATCTGTTTCTCTCCTTCTCCAATATTGATCAGTTACCGTCGAACTGTAAATTATTAGTAACCCACTGGTCTGGTTGGTGATCATGAGATATATGCTTTCTTTGCAGGTATTGCTGTGTAGGCGGAGTCTGTCCTGCACAGGAACCATGCGCCACGTGACCACCAACCAATCAGCTTATTTCCTATAATTTAGAATTTGACTGTACATCCCGGCAATAATCAAATCCACAAACAACCATCAGAGGTTGCAGCAAATAAAATATCTTAATAGACAAGACAAGATCGTGTGAAATACAGCACAGCACGATCAAAGTGCTTTGAAGAAGTTTTTGAACTCTCTCATTTGGCACTGCTTAACGAAATGCACTTAATGGCAATTCAGATGTCAACTTTTGTCCTCCCGGTCTCACTTATTTTACCCTTTCTGGTTGCTGGACCGTGTTTGCAACGCTGCGCAGTCGCGGGTCCCAGAGTTTCACGGTGCCATCCCAGCTGCCTAGAATACAAATATATTTTCAAACTATTTCAAAATGCAGCACATTGATTGGCTGCACACCATTGCTCGCACAGACCTATGATCACTCAAAATTGTTTGTTTTTGCTTTTTCCCCTTTGCGATCGCTTGCTCGAATAGAGAAAGTGAGAGATGTGGGTGATAATGAAGATGAGGAGTGATTTGAGTTAGTTTCGTTGCAAAGGGGGTGGGAAAAGGCGATGTATCGCTTTGTAGGGGTAATATAGTGTGTTTTTTAGGGGTGTTTGTGTTTCATTAGAAATTTGCATATATATGATTTTTTGAAAAAATTTGTGTATAAAGTTCTTTTTAATAAGTTTAAGATAGGCTTTTTGAGTCGACCGACCCGGCCTCCACACCTCTAGGCACAATTTCAAAAAAGTTTTCAAATTCAGTCAAATTTGAGACCAATCGAACCGCCTTGATGCCCTGAGTTCGAAAATCATATTTTTATCTTAATCCAAGCTTTCTTTATGCTTCAAAATTGGGAAAAACCTAATTTTCGACCCCCTTGTAGTAAAACTGCTCTAGCTCGCTTCTGCTTGAAGCTATTAACAAAAATCAAACACCAATCAATTTCCCTTGTGTTTGCGCACATTTTTCGCTGTTATACTATAGGTTGAAAATGTTTTTTCATGCTTTGTATTTTTAAAAAACTGCAGAGGTTGGTGGTTTTTCACGTTTTTCGGTACTTTAGAAACGTTTGTGGGGTATAGTTTCTAGGTAATTCTGAAAGATCTGCGAAAAATGTATATACATGTAAAATTTCAGCTTCATAAAGCGTCGCCGGGACTCACACGATACAAAACAAAATGGCTTGTCGCATGCGTTTTTGGTCAATATGCCGCATGCAGGGTGTTTCCTCCCACCCCCCAAATTTTTTGGGGCCACCTCAGGTGCTGCAACCGTGACTAAAGATGGGTTTACAGGTACGCTGAGTTCAAAAATCTTATTTAGAATTTTGCCCGACGTTTCTACTGTGCCCTAAACGCGTATGCCATGGGGATCAGGAGGGAAATTTCCTTAAAAATTAAATTTAAATAAAAAGCGCGTCACAAGACACCTGAAATCCTGTTACAATTACAAATCAAGGTCGCTGAGTCTGCATATAATGTTTATTTTGCTATACGGATTACTCCGCACCCTAAAAACGGCCTCTATGGGGACGGAAAGGGAAAAACTGGAAAAAATCGGAAACTAATCAAAAAACATATGAAAACTGTGCCGTAAATACAAACCGAGGTTGCTGAGTCTGAATATGATGTTTATTTTGTTATACGGATTACTCTGCACCCTAAAAGCAGCTTTTATAGGGACAGAAAAGGAAAAAAATTAAAAAAATCGGAAACTAGTCAAGAAATATATGAAAACTGTGCCGTAAATGCAAATCGAGGTTGCTGAGTCTGAATATGATGTTTATATTGTTATACGGATTACTCCGCACCCTAAAAGCAGCTTCTATGGGGACAGAAAAGGAAAAAAATTAAAAAAATCGGAAACAAGTAAAAAAAAATTGAAACTGTGCCGTAAATACAAACCGAAATCGCTGAGTTCGAATATAATGTTTATTTTGCCATATGAATTATTTCGCACCCTAAAAACGGCCTCTATTGGGACAAAAGGGAAAAATTAAAAAAAATAATCGAAACTAGTTAAAAAATCTGAAAACTATGCCACAAACACAAACCGAGATCGCTGAGTTTGAATATGATGTTTTTATTTTGCCTTACGGTTTACTACGCACCCTAAAAACAGCTTCTATAGGGACGAAAAGCGAAAAATCTGAAGAAAATCGGAAACTAGTCAAGAGAATCCGTATAGCAATATATACATCATAGTCGGACTCAGCGACATCGATTCAGATTTTTTTGGCTGGTTTCCGGATTTTTTCAATTTTCATCCCTGTAAAAACTATTTTTAGGGTGCGGGGTAATCTGTATGGCCAAATAAGCATTATATTCGGACTGAGCGACCTTGATTTTTATTTATGGCACAGTTTTCAGATTTTTTGACTAGTTTTCGATTTTCTCCGGATTTCTCTTTTTTCGTCCCTATAAAAACTGTTTTTAGGGCGTGTAGTAATCCGTATAGCAAAATAAACATTATATTCGGACTCAGCGACCTCAATTTGTATTTACGGCATAGTTTCCAGATTTTTTTGACTAGTTTCCGATTTTTTAATTTTTTCCCCTTCTGTCACCATAGAAGCTGCTTTTAGGGTGCGGAGTAATCCGTATAGCAATATAAACATCATATTCAGACTCAGCAACCTCGATTTGCATTTACGGCACAGTTTTCATATATTTCTTGACTAGTTTCCGATTTTTTTAATTTTTTTCCTTTTCTGTCCCCATAGAAGCTGCTTTTAGGGTGCGGAGTAATCAGATTTTTTTGGCTGGTTTCCGGATTTTTTCAATTTTCATCCCTGTAAAAACTATTTTTAGGGTGCGTAGTAAACCGTAAGGCAAAATAAAAACATCATATTCAAACTCAGCGATCTCGGTTTGTGTTTGTGGCATAGTTTTCAGATTTTTTAACTAGTTTCGATTATTTTTTTTAATTTTTCCCTTTTGTCCCAATAGAGGCCGTTTTTAGGGTGCGAAATAATTCATATGGCAAAATAAACATTATATTCGAACTCAGCGATTTCGGTTTGTATTTACGGCACAGTTTCAATTTTTTTACTAGTTTCCGATTTTTTTAATTTTTTCCTTTTCTGTCCCCATAGAAGCTGCTTTTAGGGTGCGGAGTAATCCGTATAACAATATAAACATCATATTCAGACTCAGCAACCTCGATTTGCATTTACGGCACAGTTTTCATATATTTCTTGACTAGTTTCCGATTTTTTTAATTTTTTTCCTTTTCTGTCCCTATAAAAGCTGCTTTTAGGGTGCGGAGTAATCCGTATAACAAAATAAACATCATATTCAGACTCAGCAACCTCGGTTTGTATTTACGGCACAGTTTTCATATGTTTTTTGATTAGTTTCCGATTTTTTCCAGTTTTTCCCTTTCCGTCCCCATAGAGGCCGTTTTTAGGGTGCGGAGTAATCCGTATAGCAAAATAAACATTATATGCAGACTCAGCGACCTTGATTTGTAATTGTAACAGGATTTCAGGTGTCTTGTGACGCGCTTTTTATTTAAATTTAATTTTTAAGGAAATTTCCCTCCTGATCCCCATGGCATACGCGTTTAGGGCACAGTAGAAACGTCGGGCAAAATTCTAAATAAGATTTTTGAACTCAGCGTACCTGTAAACCCATCTTTAGTCACGGTTGCAGCACCTGAGGTGGCCCCAAAAAATTTGGGGGTGGGAGGAAACACCCTGCATGCGGCATACTGACCAAAAACGCATGCGACAAGCCTTTTTGTTTTGTATCGTGTGAGTCCCGGCGACGCTTTATGAAGCTGAAATTTTACATGTATATACATTTTTCGCAGATCTTTCAGAATTACCTAGAAACTATACCCCACAAACGTTTCTAAAGTACCGAAAAACGTAAAAAACCACCAACCTCTGCAATTTTTAAAAATACAAAACATGAAAAAACATTTTCAACCTATAGTATAACAACGAAAAATGTGCGCAAACACAAGGGGAATTGATTGGTGTTTGATTTTTGTTAATAGCTTCAAGCAGAAGCGAGCTAGAGCAGTTTTACTACAAGGGGGTCGAAAATTAGGTTTTTCCCAATTTTGAAGCATAAAGAAAGCTTGGATTAAGATAAAAATATGATTTTCGAACTCAGGGCATCAAGGCGGTTCGATTGGTCTCAAATTTGACTGAATTTGAAAACTTTTTTGAAATTGTGCCTAAGGAGGGTC
>JASANC010005067.1:0-17745 GCA_030248135.1 Theristus sp. LFF4_11
TGCCTTTGTGTGTTAACACAAGGTGCATTGTTTTAAGACTAGGACTCCAGTAGCATAAAAAATAGATGACTGCGCTAATTTTTAAAAATGTGTCACACTTACTTTTTGAAAGAAACAGCTGCTTCCGATGGGCACGCCTGCTAATTCATTGTGACAGGGCAGTGCTTGCTGATAAATTAGCTCTGCAATAGTGATATTCAGTACATAAATCATGAACATCATGACATTGTGTCATGATGTTCATGACATAAAGCCTCATAGTCGGGGTCGGTCATTGAAACCTGAACTAACCTTCCAGAAAGCTGTGAGTAGGTCTCGGATTGTAATTTCCAGTTTCTGAAACGATGTTGGTTTGGTAGTATTTTTTCAATCATTTCTTTCGGTTCTGTCAGTTTAGTGCGCTTGCACGCATTCATCGGAATTAGTTTCATGTTTGACGCGCAATTCATTATTCCTAAAGTGACCCGAGTCCTTGACACGACAAAATCACTTTGGTATTTTCGAATTGCCACATCAAGCATATAACATTCAAATGCATTTGCACGCATGGACTTGTAGAACCAAAAAAATATCATTTGTCACAGAAAAAGTAACTTTAACGGTTGCCATTCATGGGTAAAAATTTTTGCAACAATGAATTTTGAATTTGTTTACTGACCGAACTGACAAAGGAAAGTGCGACTGTCGGCCCAGCTTCCGCTATCGCCTTGGTCCGCGAAGTCGAAGCTGCTCGTTCCACTTAGACCGTTTCTTTTCAGTAAAGCCGTTGTCTCGTATTGGCTCATATATCTTGGGTTTTTTGTCTGTATTAAGATGAATCGTTTCTCTGTTAAGTTAAAAATTTAAAAGCGTTTTCCCGTGAATAAACTTGGATGTCGTCCAGCTTAGTCTTTAGTTTTTGTGCTACTCATCCAGCAACATCCAGTCCAGCAGACCGATTATGTGATCGGTGCGTGTTCACCCGTTTGTCTTCCTTGGTGAATAAATTTCGGTTTAGTTTCTCTTCACCTGAATAAACTTTTGTGAAACGGGTATTTGCTTTCCGTTTGGTAAATACCAGTACCATCCGATCTCCATTTGCCCATAATTTGTGTTATTGCGACGCATATCCACTCGATACCATCCATAAACCTAATGTATTTAAAACGACGACTTGTGGACACATTGGTTGAAAAGGAAAGTTGAAAACCCGTTTTATAGCTTCGTTGATCAACGTTTGATATCATCTCTAGCCAATC
This sequence comes from Theristus sp. LFF4_11, assembly GCA_030248135.1. Taxonomy (NCBI): domain Eukaryota; kingdom Metazoa; phylum Nematoda; class Chromadorea; order Monhysterida; family Xyalidae; genus Theristus; species Theristus sp. LFF4_11. The sequence goes on from JASANC010005067.1 coordinate 1,239, forward strand.
GAAAATGTGTCCGTAATTCAGGACCACCCTGTATGTTGTTGTAGTCTACGCAAAGCTGAACCGAACATGTTTGTGGGACGCTTTTTCAGTCACTGTAACTAACACAAACATCCTGCCATTTAGTTTACAAACCAAATTAACTGAGGCCACTCGCAGTACATTGGCGATAGCGACTGATTTTGCGTACGTTTCACCCGTTGCCAACGACCCGTTGAACGTTTCTTTGCAGTATTGACGTGCTGGTTCCAGTTCTAGTGTTATATTTTCAACAGCCACTATGCAAAAGCCATCCGCTTCGTTAAACTTAGCCGAAGCTCCCAACGCGTTCGCGTCGCATGCTATTTTGTCTGTAAAGTTCAGGAGGTGACCGTCATTGTAATTTTTTCGAGAAAGGTTTGAATCATCCTAGGATAACTTACCCCCTTTTATACTGCCACTTGACAGCAGTACGAATGAAAGCGCGCCGAATAGTTTCATGGCATTGCAAAAAAGTACCGTATGTGCTTTATTTGAAACAACGATGCAATTTTTGACAATCAAATTCAGTGGAACCTGAACAGGGTATCAGTTTAGTAATTACTATGAATTAGACGTCGTCATGTGAGCGTTTTTTTAGCTTCTGTGAAGTTGTTGCTAACGGGTTGGTAAAAACAGATGTCGAATGGGCAATGTATGAACATGTTCGTTTTACGTGTTCGTTTCCTGTCAACCAAGCTCATCATATATTATATGTTTCTCTGTTATATATATCTGATAAATGACATGTGATATCATATATCGATGTTTCTCTGTTAATTGTCTCGTGTTATTCATTTGTAATTAATTTGTAAAAATAATTAGGCGGTTTTTGATCTGTCGTTGCGGGGAAAAAATCGAATGCAAATGGCCAAAGAAGGATGCATATTGCGCCCATTTGTACGCAAAAAACCTAGGTCAAAACTTTTGTAGCTGTGTGCGTTCAATATTGCAGGCGACTTTGGCGGACTCGCAAGCGGTGCTCGGCATTGCGACCGACTACTCGGAGTGTAAAGCAGAGGATGAGAGCGCGTGTGCGGATGTGATGCGCCAGCTGGCTGCAGCCGTGCATCACGTGGACGTGCGTGCTGCTGACAGCGGCAAACACATGAACGAACGCTCTGCCGCCACGGCCGCTGCGTATGAACAGGTGCATTCGCGCACTGCTGGTGCTCAGGACACTGCCACAGACACACACAGGCGAATGCTGTGGCACATGACGTTCGCATGAACTCGCCTCAGTTAACCGAAATAAAGCAAACTACAGTACAACACCACCATGCCAAGCAAGCAAGAACCAGCCTATTCAGGCTCATGTGTGGTGCGCTTTTTAAAAGAAGTTCACATTTCTATTCATTCAGTACACAAAGTGAAGCTTTCAAGTGTGATACTTATTTACAGGCACTGTCACTGCGGTACACCACAGATGCGGCACTGTCACTGCTGCCACCGACGGTTGGCACGTTGCACGCGTATGACAGACTGAAGCAGTACTGCCAGTTGTTGAAGACTGACTCCACAACGGTCGGTTGTGCATTCCGCTGTGCAACTGTTTGCAAACTTTTTTGTTTAAAAATGCAATGTTTTTTAGCGAACGAAACGGCCACGAATCGCAGCACCCTCGGAGACGGTGATGAAACAAGTACGAGGGTCGCAGCTATACGAAGAATTACAGGTTTGCAGCTTTGTGTCTTTGCCCACAAGTAAAGTAATTTGTTCAAAAGTGCATTCAACTAAAGTTTGAAGCATTTTCGTTGCTCAGGATCGTTTTTCGGCGTTATTCGCTTGGCCGGAGATGCTGGTGCACCCGAGTCTGACCACGGCAGAAGCAGACTCGCAAAACAAACCGCACAACGACAAGACTGATTGAAATACGTTCATGAAACTGTTCAGTTAAACAACCATGCAGCTGGTTTGCTTCTTGATTGTTCCATTTTTGCTCTGTGTCCCTCTATTTTTTGGTTCGTTCGTAGTTTGTGCAACATTATGGGTGTTTCAAAGTTCCTCCTTTTGCCTGAAGCATGATATGTCAAACATGTATCCAATTGTACCCAATCAGCAGGCTGCGCGTGCGTGTCATTATGCGTTTGAATGTGGATCAATGATTAATTCATCACGAAATATTGTTTAAATATTCTCGAAGTGCAAGCATATTCACGTTGGAATTGCATTTTTGTTCTGTCATACAGAATACTGTTATGTTCCATCTGTTTCTTTAAAGGGCCATTCATGAAGCAGTATTTAGTGACGCGTAACTGTGTTAAACATAGCTATGAGGTCACTAATAATGCTTCTCGCGCTACTGCTTCATGAAGGCCCCGTAACGTTGGTAGACTAGATAAGTCAACAAATGGTGATTTAGTTTCGTGGTGATTAGAAGTCAATAAAATCCAGTTTTAGAAGCACAGTATCGAAGTCATAAGAGTTTTAGAAACCAGTGTTCATGAGAGCTTACGAACTCCAGTAGGTTCGAGCAATGAACTGCAATTAATCCGAATCACACCAGTACACGTCTCATCTGAGTGTGCACTGTGGCAGAGCACTTGTGGACGTGACGTACGTGACGTAACGGCATTTCTTGGCGTGCACACTCAACGTGCGCTCAGCAATGCGTATCGCCAGTTCGCGAGCGGCTCGTTTTCTCATGGACACTGATGAGTCATGGTGGTCGTTCGAGTGGCTGCGGCAATGCTTGTGTCTGCTGTAATGTTACGAGAGCGCTGCTATTGTTGCTTGTCATGATTCGCTTCAGGAAATCACAATACGTTTACCGTATTACCCCCAATAAACCCCCATGGGGGATTAATACGTCAGCGACTTTTAGGGGTGGGGGTTTATTGGTGGGGGGGGGGTTATTTACAAAAAATTCTAGGGGTGGGGGTTTGTTGAAAAATGGTAAAAATACATTGCATGGCAGGCAAGAAAGTCGTAGAAACTTCTACTCTACATAGAAATTTCCTTTTATAACAGCCTTTTGTAATGAAATTACTATTAACTCACCCATTTGGGGCCTTTGGTAGCACAATTTCATCATTTTCACTGCAACCAGCCACTGAATTCGCTGGGTATGTGTTTCAAACAGGTCTCCAATAGTCCCCCATGGGGGATTATTTGTGGGGGGGGATTATTCGGAAACTGGTCGGGGGGTGGGGGTTTATTGGTGGGGGGGGATTAATGGTGGGGGGTTTAATGGGGGTAATACGGTATATACAATATATACACATTTTTGCCGACATTTTCATGGTCAACGGCCAACGAGATCGTTTGTGCAACACCTTGGTCACTGGCTTGTCAATGTTGAATGTCGGTTGTGGTGGCAGTAGATTTGGTCCTGCAACATGCTCAATGCTCACGCAGTTCTGATTTTAACTGATCAGTTTCCTGATGATGTAATGAGCTGCATTATTGGTAATAATCAGCACGCGCAGCAGATTGTGCAAAGTCAAAATCTCACTCCAGTCATCTGACGGCGGCACACTCTTTTCCATTTTGCGTTTTCGCCAGACGCACGGCCACACTTGACAATCGTTGCGATTGCAGAATAGCGCAGCATGTGTGGTCAACTCGGGAGTGTCTGCAAACCACCATAAACAGTTATCTATGTATATTACAAAACAACTGACAGGTGCATTCTAGCACTGACCATCACCACCGCCAACGCCCCGCTGCATCAGTGCCGTTGCGTCCACCTCAACACCACCCACTTGTTCATCAACGGTGCACCGCTGCGACGAAGCGTGCGACAGCGAACGAGACCGTGAGAGAACGTTGGACATGCTGACGACGGAGTGCGTCATCGGAGGCACGCTGACGCTTGAATCGATGGCAGAGCTCAAAGGCGATGTCGGCTCGGGACGGTGGTGCAGTGGACGGAAGCAGTGCGTCGAGAAGGAGCTGGCCACGGTTCTATTGTTTGCAGATTCATTTTCGTGTTTTGTATACCACAATCATGAACATGCATACTTCATCTTGCTGGCTGACATCGTTGTTGTCAAAAACTCGCTGTGGCTGTCGCTTCGTTTCATCCAGGACGCTTCTGACGGAATTGGCGGCACAGTAATCGATGAGGAGATCTGCAAAGACGTTTGGTGAATGTGCGGTGATTGGTCGGTTTGAATTAGAAACACCAATCAGAGAACAGATGACCAACATCCCAGTTTGACATCGAGGTGCCCTGCGACCTCACCAGCGGTGGTACGCTGACCGATGATGACACAACCTGAAAACTTACAAAATACGTTTTCAAAAAAGGTTAAGAAAACCAAATTCCGTCTTCGTAAACTTCAAGAATCATGATTGATCCAACATTGTTTACCTCTTGCTCGCTGATGTGCGTCATTGTCAGTGGCGGTACGCTGACACACGAGGAAATCTGAAAAAAAACTGCCTAAAAGCTGTATGAAAAAAAAAACAAAATCTGAAATGAACCATATACAAATGTATGTAAAAAGTAAAAACCAAAGAGAACATGAAAATCCAAGTCAGATTGGAAATTTCACCGTTAACGAATTCGCGGGAAATGTTGGAAGCAAGTTGTTTTTCTTGCTTTTATTGTGCTGATTGGCACATTTGCATGAACTGGCGGGAACGTGCAAGGTGCCTTCGATGCAAATGCGGTGAATCGGTTGAGGGGCACCGCACTGGCCACAACCTGCGCGTACAAAATTTTAGTGCAGAATTGAGAGTTCACCAAAGACAAAACAATTGGGAATAAAAGTTATCACCTGGCACAACAAATTTCAGCGAATTTATGTGTTCAGCTGTTGCGATGTTGACGTTCTTTGGCGAGGTTGACTGATTCTGATAACTGTGACAAACTTCTTTTGGTGTTGATGTGGACATGATGATTCTTATATGTTGATGAACAGAATGGATTGAAAAACGAAACTAAGTGATGTGTAAAACACAAAATCAAGGTGACTGGAATGAGTGCTTCACATTTGTAGGCTCAAAAATTGTTTTGGTCATACTTCAAAGCATCGCATTTTGATCAACGCGTCATGAAGTCGGTAATTAGCATGTTCTTGTTCCGTCCAACTACGGTAATCTTTACACTGATACACTTTTGGTCACATCAATTTCAAGCTGAACACCACACCACCACAATTGGTTGTTTCATGGAGGTATTTGTGGTACTTGGTTAAGTCCACAGGCATAGAAATACGTGTTTGTTGAACCGAATTGCATTGTGTGTATTATTATCATGCCCATTCGCGAGCGAAGCGGAGCGGAGCGGACAGCGGATGCAGGCATAATATGGCCCATTGGTGGTTCGCGCTAAAATTCCAAACTTTCTGTGCCTCGCATTGTGAGCAAAAAAGGAGCTGAGAAATTTTTCTCCTGCACACAGGTAGATAGTCCATAGGTATGCTGTGTGCACTAGAAATTTTTTCGTGGCGATCTTCTACACACGCTGTGTGCGCAAAACATCGATTCTGAATTCGTTGTTTCTTATTCTTCTATACCCCTTTTTTTCCGGTCATGTCATAAAATGTGTACGCAGTTTCAGTGATATAAAGAAAAGTTTGACTGTTGAGATAAAAACATTTCCTAAGGTAAAATTTGCCAAATTTTTCAAATTTCGCATTCATTTTTTTCTACGATGCTCCAAAAGGTTTAAAATTTAGCCTTTTTGCACAAAATAACGAAAAACGCGTATTTTGACGTGTATTTGCGACTTCTGCGAATGAAACAAACCGTTATTTGACAATTCACAAAGTTTCTGGGGTAACCAACAGCGGAGAGTTTGAATTTGACCTTTATTTTTTTAAATATAAAGGAATAGCAGTTAAATAACTAAAATCGTGACGATTTCGGACGAATCGGCCGTGAAAATTGGCGAAATCGTTCCAAAAACAAAAAAATGAGAAACTGGTGTAATTGGGGGTAATATAATGCGCTGATCACGAATTTTGGATTAGTTTTCTTATGTGAGCAACTCTAGATACTGAATCGTGACGATTTCGGGCGAATCGGCCGTGGAAATTGGCGAAATCGGTCCCAAAAACAAAAAATGAGAAACTGGTGTAGTCCGGGGTAATTCAATGCGCTGATCACGGATTTTGGGTTCGTTTTCTTATGTGAGCAACTCTAGATACTGAATCGTGACGATTTCGGCCGAATCGGTCGTGGAAATTGGTGAAATCGGTCCAAAAACAAAAAAATGAGAAACTGGTGTAGTCCGCGGTAATTCAATGCGCTGATCACGGATTTTGGGTTATTTTTCTTATGTGAGCAACTCTAGTTACCGAATCGTAACGATTTAGGGCGAATCGGCCGTGGAAATTGGCGAAATCGGGTTAGAAACGAAAAACAAGAAATTGGTGTTTTCCAGGGTAATTCAATGCGCAGATCACGTATTTTGGATTAGTTTTCTTATGTGAGCACTCTACATACTGAATCTCGACAATTTCGGGCGAATCGGCCGTGGAAATTGGCGTATGCTGACTGTGACGATTTCGAGCGAATTGGCCGCGGAAATTGGCGAAACCGGTTTAAAAACAAAAAACTGGAAACCCGTGTAGTCCAGAGTAATTCAATGCGCTGATCCCGGATTTTGGGTTAAATTTCTAATGTGAGCAATTTTTGATACCGAATCGTGACGATTTCGGGTAAATTGGCTATGGAAGCTGACGACATCTCTCCAAAACGACAAATGGAAAAATTCTGTGCGCTGATGCCCAACGGGAAATACGTACGGAAGAATCAACTAATTCTGAATATTGTTCAATTTTTGGGGCTTGTGTAAAAGTCAGAATATTATCTAAAAATGCGGAAGACGCATATAAAAGGAGGAATATGGCTTTGCCTAAGCAGTGAGAAACTTGGCTTGACAACTATTTTCAAATCTCTGATGTGGCACACGGATACAAGTACATAAGAGCCATATTTTTGCGCCGTTTATTCATTATTTCAGTTGCACATGGTAACCCTCTTACTTTTCCGACAAACGAAGCGTTCACATTCGATGCATGGATTATGGTTAGATCACTAAAACAACTAAAATAGAGATTAGATCTTGGATCACTGACACTGCTTTGCCCACGACAAAGCGTTGCGCAGAGGTAATGGTGAAGGCAATTGTTCACGGGACGGACGGTTGAGCCAACATCCACACTCTTCCTACAACAATCCACAGGATTTTAGTACCTTCGGGTTTTTGGAACTGGGCGAGGAGGATGAAAATCAACGGACGACAACACATTTTGTCACTGGTGTGTGCGTACGTACAGTATGGCCGAACTAATAAGGCAGTCCATCAAGGTGGTATCAGTCACAGACTAGGAGTTGTCTTTTTCAGAAAATGCCAACAGAATTCCCAATTATATGTGCAAAGGAGAAAGAATAAACATGATAGCACGAAGAATCCATTAGTTAAAAAAACACGTCAAATTTGATACACAATTGGGTTTCCGAACGTCTTTTTTCTTTACAAGTTCGGAAAAATGCCCGAAGGGCATGAAAAAAACCAAATATTATTTCAGAATGACACAGATAGAAAAGTGTGACACAAGGATTTTCACAAGATCCAACATTTTATGAAACGTGTGTGAACTGGAAAGTTACAAACTGAAATAATATTTACGCCAATATCTTTTTTGTCATTCTCAAGGAAGGCACAATCTCTGTACAAATTTTATCTCACTTCATTTGATGCTGCAAAAAAATCATTTGCTGCTGTGAACATGCTCTTTTTATTTGTGAATACTGTATCAAATGATTTGCTTAATATGGTGTTTGCGGGCTGAACCCTTTTACGATGAGTGCGGTCACAACCGGAGCCAGTGCCTTGAAATGACAAAAATATATTGACGTAAATATTATTTCAGTTTGTAACTTTCCAGTTCACACACGTTTCATAAAATGTTTGATCTTGTGAAAATCCTTGTGTCACACTTTTCTATCTGTGTCATTCTGAAATAATATTTGGTCTTTTTCATGCCCTTCGGGCATTTTTCCGAACTTGTCTTTTTCTTTTATATCTCAAAGAGTTTATAGGGTTTTAGCCTATCAGACGCAGCATAGTCGACTGCAATGGTTTCTGTTGCATTTGTACTCAGAGCAAGGACTTTTAGGAGCAAACCCTTCCGTAGACCCTTTTCAACCCAGGCACGGGTTAATATCAGTTTTCACTAGTTTTTCGCTATTTTGCACCTAAACTATAGCCTATCAAACGCAGCATAGTTGACTACAATGGTTTCCGTTGCACTTGTAATCAGAACAACGTTTTTTTAGGAGGAAGCCCTTCACGGGGACCCTTGTCAACCCAGGCACGGGTTAATATCCGCTTTTTGTTATTTGGCACCTAAACTATAGCATATCAGACGTAGCATAGTCGATTACATGGTTACCGTGGAATTTGAAATCAGAACAACGTTTTTTAGGAGGAAACCCTTTACGGGGACCCTTTTCAACCCAGGCACGGGTTAATATCAGCTTTCTGCTATTTGGCACCTAAACTATAGCCTATCAGACGCAGCATAGTCGATTACATGGATACCGTGGAATTTGAAATCAGAACAACGTTTTTTAGGAGGAAACCCTTTACGGGGACCCTTTTCAACCCAGGCACGGGTTAATATCAGCTTTTCGCTATTTGGCACCTAAACTATAGCCTATCAGACGCAGCATAGTCGATTACATGGATACCGTGGAATTTGAAATCAGAACAACGTTTTTTAGGGGGAAACCCTTTACGGGGATCGTTTTCAACCCAGGCACGGGTTAATATCAGCTTTTTGCTATTTGGCACCTAAACTATAGCCTATCAGACGCAGCATAGTCGGTTACATGGATACCGTGGAATTTGAAATCAGAACAACGTTTTTTAGGAGGAAACCCTTCCGGGGACCCTTTTTATACCAGGCACGGGTAAAAACAGTACCCTTTTCAACCCCGGCACAGGTAAAAAACAATGTTTCACAATTCAGCACTTAGCCTATCAGACGCAGCATAGTTGATTACATGAATACCGTGGAATATGAAACTAGAACAACGATTTTTACCAGGAAACCCCTTAACGGGCACTCTTTTATACCCGGCACGGGTAAAAACAGTTTTTTTCACAATTCGGCACCTAGCCTATCAGACGCAGCATGGTCGATTACATAGGATACCGTACAATTTGGAATTCGAATTTGAACACAACTTTAGATTTTTTGTGGACACCGAAACGGTCGACAACAACAACGACAACAACAACAACCTGAATTTTTTTTCGGTTTTTTTGTTCTGTGAAATCACAGAAGCAACCGATGTTTAATTTTTTGGTTTGGATGGATAGGGTATCGGGCCACCTTAGCACAGCAAATAGCATTTCTTGGTTTAGTCATTTATCATGAATGTTATGGTCGATTGAAATTTCAAAATATTCGCAATGAGCTTTCTGAAATAATATTGTGGAACTGCGCTGCCGCGCGTCCCACGATTCAAATTCAAAAGCTGCCATGTTTACTCTGTCATTCCGTACGTCAACAATTATTTTTGCAGTCTTAAATTTTTTGTTTCTGCACAGAGTTTGCAGAATTAGGTACATGCTGTGATTTCCAATTAGACTGAAGAGGACAATCGAAAAACGGTTTTCAAGATTTTTTACGTTTTTCAGCAAAACAAACGCGGCGCAAAAATATAACTCTTATGTACTTGTATCCGTGTGCCACATCAGAGATTTGAAAATAGTTGTCAAGCCAAGTTTCTCACTGCTTAGGCAAAGCCATATTCCTCCTTTTATATGCGTCTTCCGCATTTTTAGATAATTAATACGTGATTCATTATGCAAAAGTTTTGATTAGCCGTTCATACCGTTTTGTGACTTTGATTATTTATTGATTTATGGGTGGTGATGTGATGTTGCCGAATCAGAGCCGAGGCCACAGAATGAAACAAAGCCAAACAAATAATTCCAAATACGCAAAGATACGTTTCAAAAAAAAAGATCGTTGCCGAGTGTAAATTGCATTTTGCCTGTTTCATTTTGCCCGCTGCGACTGCAAAAACCGAAATGGACGCGTATTTGTCATTTGTTTGCTTTCTGTGAGAGCATGTCCTTTTTATTTTTACGTTTATTTTATTATGCTGTTAATTTCTTACCCGAAGCCACTTTCGTTCATTTGCAACATCGATAAGTAAACGAACCGGATCACATTTGTGCAGCAGAGCGTTGTGTACTGTTTTATGTCAATGTAAAGATGTTTATGTTTTATGTTGTGTGCATAATGTAAACGTTAGCGTTGCGATTCCGAGACTGTCAATTGTTCTTTATGATAAAATTGTATTGCATTTGTGATTTCAAATTCGCGAAAACTTTGTGAATCTTTTCAAAATCGCATGTTTCCATCTAGAAGCTCAAAAGCAATTCATATTCAATGTTTCGTAGTTTCCAAGAAAATTTTTCTGCTGCTATTTTTTTGTTTAGTAAACAACAAAGTGAGCGTCAAATTACGCAAATGCACAATACTCCCTGACGTTGCCGCTGTTCTGTGACAATTTTTCACTTCCAGCGCGAAAAAACCGCAACGAACGTTGTTTGCAGCTTGTTTTTATGTGAACTTTCGGCGGGAAAAATTCCTGTTTCCAGCATTACCTGGGAACGGGCCAGGCTCGTTGCATTTAACGTTGGTGCACACAAACATGACGTGAATGTGTCAGTGTGTAATTTTGTGCAGATGCAAACCGGTGTGTGTGTGGGTTGATGTTTTGTTGTACGCACTTGTTTAGTTTACTACCACTTGGTCAGAAGATCACTCTTCCATTGAATTTTTTACACAATCGATAAGTAAGGTCATACAGCATGTTTCAAGTGCAGTATTCAAATTCCACATCATACTTTTAAGCGAATAGTTACATATTTCTGTTGTCAGTATTTGCAAACCATGCCGCAGGCGCTTGGATTTTCGTCTCGCTACAGAGAAGATTCAGCTGGCTCATAAATTTCACTGGTTTTGCCTCTTCCGGCGTGTCGTTCAGGTGCAGAACTGTATGTTATAAATCAGAAAACTGCTCGGTAATTTCAGGGGTACAACTGAGCGATATCCCACCACGAATAACAAACGAAGCTTCTGAAAACATATCACCTTGAATTTCAATTCTGAGCCATGTCATTATCGGTGTTGCGTCATTTTCGTCCAGCGCTCAGCTGCGAACGACTCGCGTGCCTTCTGCGTACGACCCCAGCTGCACAAGCGTCCACTGCCGAGCCGCATTTGCCGACTGACTTTGGGCTGGATGCCAGCTTTCTGCCGCCTTCCATCAATCCCACCCTGAATGGCTACAATGTTGATTCGCTTGAAGGCGATTTCCGTGAGTCCATTGAAAACCCGACCGAGTTCTGGGCGAGACAGGCGGAACAATTGACATGGCACCGCAAGTGGACGGCCGTGCTGGACGACAGCAAAAGTCCGTTCACGAAGTGGTGAGTTTGCTGAGCAGCTGAGCAGCTTTGCTTTGCATTGTCGGCAATTGTTCGGCACTACTTGCTTTGAGACAGTCTTTCTTGTGAGGTTCGTTGGTGGCCAACTGAACATGTGCTACAACGCGCTCGACCGACACGTTGAGAACGGCTACGGGGGCACGACAGCGTTGATACACGACTCCGCCGTCACTGTCAGCAAGCAGTTCTTCACGTATTCGCAGTTGCTCGATGAGGTTGCTCTTGAGTTTTGCCATGTGTTCTCAGTTCAGTGTTGCCCCAACAAAGACTTTGATTGTTTTGCTGTCCAAAAGCACCAAGCATGCTGCAAAAGCATGGTCTGTCTGTTTAAGAGTTGGTCTGACTAATCAATTCAAATACCACGAATCATTTTGTTTTCCGAAACGACCGATTTTATTGTAGCATTTTGTGTAACGTGGCACAGGTGAAGCGCACGGCTGGCATGCTGCGCGACGCCGGTGTGCAAGCGAACGACCGCGTGCTGGTCTACATGCCAATGATCCCGCAAAGCGTCCAGACCATGCTCGCGTGCGCACGCATCGGTGGCATCCACATCGTCGTCTTTGGTGGCTTCGCTGCGAAAGAGCTGGCCGTCAGGATTGATCACGCCAAGGTCAGTGAGGCACTTTGGAAAACCACGAAAAAGGGTGTTTTTAAAACAAGCACTCTAAAGATGTCAGAAATAGGTGTCCGGTCCGGTGTCCTGTCCGCCAGGGTGTCTCGCGTGGTGTCCCGAAAATAAGAGGTGGCAACACAACACTTGGTGTTTTGAGTAATTTTTATTTTTGGGACACGGACACCGCGCGGGACACCCTGGCGCACAAGACACCGGACACCTGTTCCGAGTTCGGACAATTTTTAGCGTGAGTTTACTACTCTTGTTAACAATCCCTGTCACATTCTTGCTTCTTCGTGCATTTTGCTTTCTGCTGTTGGTTTTAGCAGCAGAATTGAATTAAACAATTTTGAATCAGTTACTGAATGACCAAAAAACATTTGACTCGCACAGCCTCGTGTCTTGGTGACAGCGTCCGCAGGCATCGAGCCGAATCGCGTCATCGAGTACAAGCCGATCGTCGACGAAGCACTCGAGATGTGTCAGTTCAAACCAGAGAAAGTGATCATCTACAATCGGGAACACGTGGTTCGTTGCACTTTGAAACACACACAAGCATGTTGTTGACTGTGCGTGAGCGCCAACAAGCCTGGCATAATCTGTGAAAAGCGTGCCTTCAAATGCGAAGCTGAATTGCAGGCTGTCGACTATGAACTGAAACCTGGCCGCGATCTTGATTGGCAGGAGGCGCACGCTGCTGCGACGCCGGTCGACGAATGTGTGCCGCGGGACGCGAACGACCCGTTGTATATCATACACACGTCCGGTACAACCGGACTGCCAAAAGTGGGCAACGCTTACGATGTGGTCGATCCCGTTCACCGAAAACGTTGACCCTTTGCTCATTCTCTGTGATGTTTCGAATCGACTTCGTCGCTCGGTTTGGCACCAGCAACAGTTTGCATTCAGTTCGAGCGTTTTTGCCAGGGCGTAGTGCGTCCAACGGGCGGCTACGCGGTGGTGCTTCCGTGGACGATGCGCGCTGTGTACGAGCTGCATCCGGGCGAGGTCTGGTTCGCAGGCACCGACATGGGATGGGTCGTCGGACATTCGTACATCGCGTACGCACCGTTGCTGGCTGGCATCACATCCGTCTTGTTTGAGGTGAACTGCTGCGACCGAGTTTTTGCCTTCGATTTGTCATAAAGATTAAAAACTCAAACTGATGTAACGGATAATACTTGAGTTATCATTCGACTTGATTCAGGTCAGACCAGTAGGCCCGATTAAGACCACAGCCCCAATTGTGTCTGGCCAATATGAGACGACCCCTGTAAGACTGAGCAAGCAACATATTGCAGGGCAAGCCTGTCGGCACACCAGACTCATCGACCTATTTCCGAATGATCGACGAACACCGCATCAGTTCACTGTTCACTGCTCCGACCGCGCTGCGTGCGATCCGACAGGCGGACAGAAAGGGCCGAGCTGCGCATTTCTTCCCGATGAGCTAGTTGGTCGCATTCGCTGTTCACGTTCGGCTCATTTCCACCAATCACCGTGTGCTTGCAGTCTGCGTCACGTTCATTCGGCTGGCGAGAAACTCGACATGGAGACACGCGTTTGGGCGGAGAAAGTGTTCAAAGTGCCCGTGCTCGACCACTGGTGGCAGACGGAGTCGGCTTGGCCCATCTGTGCGCCGTGTGTCGGCTATCCGGACGCCTCATGGACGCCGCCAAAGGTGCAATTTCAAAGTTGGTTTATAAACCACACGATTTAGTAACCAACAGGAATGCTCAGAGGCGTCAGTTGGTCGAAGAAACGTTCAGCAAATAGCCAAAAAAATATGACACTGCAAATCTGCTGTTGGTTTGGCAGAACTCAAACAAAGCTAACTTTCAACAAATAACTCGTCCCGTTTCAGGACGCCTCCGGAATGAACGTGCCCGGCTGGAACGTGCAAGTGCTCAGCGACAAAACCGGCCAGCGAGTCTTCGACGAACTCGGGCGCATCACCGTGAAACTGCCGCTGCCGCCCGGCTGCCTCAGCACGTTCTGGGAGAATGACGCGAAATTCGAGAACGAATACTTCCAGCGATTCAAGGTTTGCTTGTTCGTCTTGGGCGAAAAAAGACTTCGCTGTAGTTTTTGTGTGTGGTCGATCATAAGATACAGGTTGCAAGTTTTCAGGGCTACTACGACTCAATGGACGCTGGCATTCAAACGTCGGACGGTTGGGTGAAGGTGATGGCACGTGTTGACGACGTGATCAATGTGGCAGGCCATCGACTGAGCACGGGCGCACTGGAGGAGGCAGTGCTGACACACAGCCACATCGCCGACAATGCGGTCATCGGGGTGGATGACGAGCTGAAGGGACAGGTGCCGGTGGCCATTTGTGTGCCCAACGATGGTGCGTGCTGTGCCAATGGCTTTTTGACAAATTCCCGTTCCGTTGCAAAGAGAAGAGTGAATTAATCCAAGAAATTACAAACTGTGAAGACAACCGGCCGTGTCACACAGCAGTTGCACTCGCCAACCGCAAACAAACAACACCAGATACTGGCCACCAACAGGACCAAGCGAGACAATACTCCCTTATGTGACATTATGATTGCAGACTTTTCTGGCAACAAAGACAACTTGCGAGCGGAGGTTGTCAACGTTGTCCGTGAGCAGATCGGTGCCGTTGCGTCCTTGAAGACTGTGCTGATCGTGCCGAAGCTGCCGAAGACGCGATCCGGCAAAATCGCACGAAGCACATTGGCTGCCATGGCAGCTGGAAAGCCGTTCAAGGTAATCGCTCGACAAAAGTACAAAGTTGCAGTCGAACTTCAAACAATCAGCTGATTGGCTGCTTTGAAATTGGGCTACCTGGTTGGTCAGGTCAGCCCGATGCAGCCAATCAGCATGCTGTATTCAGATGCTCGAAAAATCACGCTGCAGGTCTTTTTTGTCCTTCAGTCCCGTTCGGGTCAGCAGTAAGACAACCAACTACTTATTGTATTTTGTCGCACTCTGTAAACCCAGATTCCGGTCACCATCGAAGACGCTTCGGTATACCCGGTAATCCGGGCCGCGTTCAAACGTGCAGGATACCCGAAAAACGCACCGGTAACCACGCCAAAAGAGACATGACACGGACGTAGCGTCATTTATTGTTCAGAACAGTTTTGTCATTAAACAAGTTTCCTGTTTCTTATGTGAAAAGGTCCGACACTAAAAACAGCACAACAGATAAGAGAAGTGGTATATTTTTGAGAGCGTTCTCTTGAGTGGTCAGACCAGCTTTTAGTTGTCTTTGCCGAATTTGAAAAAAAATCTGTACTTGAATTGCACATTTCCACTTTGATTTCATTTTTTTCAAGTTTCTGTTATATTATTGTGAAACATACAGGGTGTGTGTGAATGTAATTGTCAACATATAAAAAATAAAAAGCAAATAAAAAAGGCAAACAAACAAATCAACAAAAAGCACACAGCACAGATCGAATTTCACAGATGTGAACGCGGAAGAGTTGAAACAGAAAACAATACAATATCGAACGGATCAATCTTTATCGTCTGCAGGCAGACCCACACATGAAACGCCGCTGATTGGTTGATTCATGAAACGTGACAATTTCTCGTTGCAGCCAATCAGCATGTTGCCTTCAGCCCCAACAGTACAAGCATGAAGGCGCCAATGCGAGCACCACAGTGTCAGATCACATTTCTCCTGCATACGTCTTCGAGCCATGCATCAATGGCCTGGCCAGTCAACGAGCGCACATAGCTGCAGTCAGTGAGCATTTGCTCCGTGAACGCCGCCCGAGTGCCGTTGGTGCTGCCAGCGACCGCAGTGACCATCCGTTGCAGCCCCGCTCGCAACCGTGCCAGCTGCGTGTCCCTGCGCGCCAACAGCTGCAGCAACGACGAGTTGGCCGACTGCAGATGGTCGACGATGCTGCGCAGCTGCTGCAAGTCGTCAGGCTCCGTCGCACGTGCGTACTGCGCCCCAGTGGCATCGGCGCCGGGCTGAGCAGTGGCCGATGTCGCAGGGTTGCTGTGACTCGCAGTGGCGTCCATTGGGGCCGTGTCCACAAACGCCTGCACATCCGTTGAGCTCTGCCGTTTCGTGCGGCTGTTGTTCGATGAGCATGCAATGTTACTAGTGCCGGACGACGATTGGATGGAATTGCGACGCTTTGCGCTCATTGGCTGCTGAGGGGCCGCTGACGTGCCTGCTGGTGATGCAGCACACGAGTGCTGAAAGAATAACAATGGGTTGGTGTGGTCATGTTGGCACTTTATGGTGCACCTACAGAACTATGCAGTGTCAGGATCTCGGCAGGAATGTGGCGAAAAATACTGTCCATCCAACCCTTTTTAACCAAAAAACATGACCATTTTTGACTACGGCTGCGGCACAGAAGCGTGAATATGGGTCAAAAAGCCGTTTCATACAATTTCTGTTCGCCGTTCGCCATCAGACGACTGTTGCTGGTGTTTCTTGCGTCCATTGTGCA
>JASANC010005068.1:0-11695 GCA_030248135.1 Theristus sp. LFF4_11
TTCAAAGTTTTTACGCTTTTCAGCAAGCTTTTAAACAACAAACGCGGCGCAAAAATATAACTCTTATGTACTTGTATCCGTGTGTACCACATCAGAGACTTGAAAAGCGTTGTCGAGCCAAGTCTTTCACTGCTTACACAAGGCCATATTCCTCCTTTTATATGCGTCTCCCGCATTTTTAGATAATTGTGAATAAAGTGTTGGTTTTGCTTCGGCATTGTGTGAAACCGGTGTGAGCTCGAAATCAAAAAAGATATAGAAAAGTTACTTGATATGTGACTGACGCCGGATCAGTGTCGGTGGTCATTCCGGCGCGAAGCAAGTCCATGCCAATTGTCTTCTCCGTTCCGGGCGCCAACAACAGACGTCCGTTTGCCTTGAGACCGAGGTTGATGTTGATCGCTTCCACCGTGAACCACTCCGGTCCCATTTGGTGGCGACCATCGGAGAAAACAAACGAGAAGCCGCCGGAGGTGCCGTCTAAACGCAATGAACGTTCTGTAGCCCGATATCTGTTGCAAAACACACCATGGGGCGCGTATGTGCATGTGCGTGTTTGTATTGTGGCGCTGCAACCGATTGCACTGTCTTCAGCCATTGGCGTTAAAAACGTTTTTCAGTGCCAAAATGTTTTTCTTGGAGGATCATCAGCTGATAACATGGTGAGTAAAGCATTCTTGTGACCTGCGAAAAACTATCAACCAACTTGGTGACCGCACAAAAACGACTTTCGCGTCGTCAACATCGGACTGACGGAACTCTGTGATGTGCGTGGACGGCTCGTTCACGAAGGCCAGGTGGCCGTTGGTCAACGCGGACACAATGAAGCGAAGTTCGTACGGGGGTGTGTCGACGTCGGTGAGCTGAAAAGTGATCGGGAGTTATGACTGGATGGGTTGATAGTATTAGAAGTTTTTTGGGAACACGAAACTGTCTCCTTCAAAGCTGTCCAAAGTTTTCTTCTTATCCATCCATCCATGTCGCAAAAAGCAGGGAGAGTTGAGTTGCTTTTGCAATGTTCTTTTACCTGCACGGTTACTGTTTCTACAATGAGATCATTGCGTGCTTCTTGTGACAACATCATTATAGGGCACTATCAACATCATTCAAAACGAGTTGTCAGCGTTAGACACGACTTTCATGAAACGAGAGGTCGAGACGAGCAAAATCAATTGCCAGTCTGGTATAAAAGCTGTGACGCAAAGTCAATAAAAATCGCTATCGAGGTCGAGCTGTAGGTGTTTATGCGGCTTTAATTCAATTTTTTCCCAGCGACACAAGCGCGCAACCTGCAGATAGGCGGTCGTGATCACGGCGACACGATTGCTGAACATCTTCAGTGGCTGGTTGACGATCAGTCTTGGCGACTGGCGATTCTGATGCTCGATGGCGATGTAGAGCGTGTCTGGGTCGCTCTTCAATTGTTCGTCGTCTTGTAACGCGGCGACGATCGTAAACTGATCCGACCACGATGAGCTGCCGTCGTGCTTGTAGTACAGCTGCCCGACCTGCTTGTGCAGTTTTAATGGCGGTAATACATGTCGTTTGAGTTTGACATGCTTGATTTTGTTCAAACATTGTTTAAAACGGGTTGATAATCACAATCGCACGAAATACAGAGTGCTTCACAAGAGTATATGACTGATTCACTGGCGCACGCTAAAAAATGCTCATTGCCATTTTCCGTTTCAATTCCCGTTTTCGTTTCCAATTTTAGCATGCTTTTCGACAGTTCTGTGGTGTGTCTGATGATCAGATAGTCATTTTAGACATTCTACAGTATCGGAAATTTCGGGAAAAAAGTTTCGGAAACGGAAACATAAACGGAATCGTAAATGGCAACAGTAAATTGTTTTTAGCGTGCAGGAGTTTTGTGCATGGTGAGTTTGAGCGACCGTGTGGTGAACTTGCGATAATTAAGCGCGCATATTGCAGTGATGTGCGACGGTTGATAAGTTTTTCATTGGCAAGTCCATCACATGATGGCTAGCGTCATAAAAATATTGAAAAAAGAGCGAACCGTGATGTCCCGCGTCTGAAACGTCTGCAACTGGCGTTCCAGGCGGTCGACCAGTGCACCATGGCTGGGCGCGGTCAGCACCGTGAATTTCAGCGGCTTCTCACGTTGATAGCTGCTCGCCGCTCTGATGTGCTTCGTGGTCAGCTGAAGTTTCCCGCCGGCGTTTACCGAACCGTTGCGAGTGGACAACAGAATCTGCGTCGTTTCAAACGATGTTCACTATGATGTTTTATTTCCGCCCACAACGCACAGAGAAAACATTGCGACGGATTTCACTGTTGAAGTTGGTGCTAATATTGAGTGCACATGTTTGATTGCGGATGTACCTTTTACAGCGAGTATATTGTATATAGCTACACTATAGTTTTTCTGCACTGATAAAAACAAGCAGCTTCAATTCTACTTTGTTTCAGCCACCTGGTTTTTGACGACTTTAATCGCCACGCGGTGCGGCCCGTCCGTGGCGTCCCCAGCGGTCACGTTCACGTGGAACTCGTCCGCCCGCAGGTCGACCGCATTGTGCAGGTACTGGACGGCGCCGACGTTCACGTCGTGCTGCGTGAACTCGCTCACGTAGAAGTTGCCGGTCGGTAGTGTCTGTAAATCCGAAGACACAACCAAAAAACGTGTATAGCCGACCGGTATATCAGCCTCAAAAGTATTGCCCCCCTCCAATTTCTCAACGTATGACCGCCGAACCTGCACGCCACCATTGACGGTCTGCTTCGGCTTCACATCGAGCAACAGTGTGCCGCGCGTCGGTTGCTGCACCACCCTGTAGTGCACGTGGCCGGAGCGGTAGCCGTGACGGCTGGCGTTCACGTGATCGGCCGTCAGACGGAGCATACCGCGCTCCTCG
This sequence comes from Theristus sp. LFF4_11, assembly GCA_030248135.1. NCBI lineage: Eukaryota > Metazoa > Nematoda > Chromadorea > Monhysterida > Xyalidae > Theristus > Theristus sp. LFF4_11. The sequence goes on from JASANC010005068.1 coordinate 2,880, forward strand.
ACCACGATCTGCAGTGATTACGGTATTACGGGCATGGCACGCTGACAAAGCTGGCCGGTCCGTTTGGGCTCTATGTGCAATGCGACTGAAACATCACAAATCCATTCTTGTGAAACATTGAAAAAAGGGGATACCGTATTACCTCTAATAAACCCCCATGGGGGTTTATTTCTTCAGCGACTTCTGGGGGTGGGGGTTTATTTTGGGGGGGGGGGGGCTTTATTTTTGGGGGGGTTTATTTGGAAACCATTTTTAGGAGTGGGCAAAATGGCAAAAATACCTTCCATGGCAGGAAGGAAGTCGCAGAAACTTCTACTCTACATAGAAATTTCCTTTTACAACAACCTTTTGTAATGAAATTACCATTAACTCATCCATTTGGGGCCTTTGGTAGCACAATTTCATCATTTTCACTGCAACCAGCCACTGAATTCGCTGGGTATGTGTTTCAAACAGGTTTCAATAATCCCCCATGGGGGATTATTTTGGGGGGGGGGGGATTATTTGGAAACTTGTCGAGGGGGTGGGGGTTTATTTTTGGGGGGGGGTAATTTTGGGGGGGTTTAATAGAGGTAATACGGTATGTCTCAGCTTGCGTGGCCGAGCCGACCGCAAGAATTTTTTTGTGGCGTTCACGCCCCGATTCAAGAAGCCCGTTTTCATGACCCAAGCCTATCAATTAGCTCGTTGCTCGCAAACCTGATCGGCAATGTCCACTTCCAACGCAAATGTTTCTTGTTCGGCACGCACGAGCACTCGAAACGTCACCCAGAGCTGCAGATGGCTGGCGACGACGCGCATTTTCAAGAAGTCATCGCGTCGTTGCACGTTCACATCGTCGAAGTACATCACCCGTCCGTTGTCGATGTCGCTCTGTGACAGCAATAAACGGCAAAGTCGTTCGAAGGGAAATAAACGGCGTACAATGTAGATTGCTTTTTCTTCCAAACTATTGGAACTGCAGTGACAATCGGGAAAGAACACCGTTTTGCAACTACTGTTAGTAACAAAACCTTGGACAAAAAGCCAACGACACTGTCCACGATTTTGTTCAGCTATCAGTATAGCGCCTCTTACGAGAAGACTCTTTGCTGCACCAAGCTGCATCTGCGGGTGACGCATTTATTCTTGCGGTGATGCTGCGCAACATGCATCGCCAATTGTGACCCAAACAGCGATGCTAAACTCTTCCAAGCCACCAGAATTCCCACAGACCTGCGTGAACACTCGTGCCTGACGGCCAGTGTCGCCACTGGTGCTTTTCACGGTCGACAAATGCTGGGTTGCGGTCGTCTTTGTCTTCGACGTCGTCATCTCCAAGTCCATCAGCCAAATGCGGCTGCTGTTCACGACCTCGTACGCAATCGCAGCGTTGCCAATGTTCAGGTTCGTGTCGACCGTCAAATTGTCTGACGAAATCAAAGCCATCGCGCCCGGACGAACAATCAGACCTGACGAATGATGAGAGCATGGAGGGAGCGGAAAATATTTGAACATACTGTAGTGCATGCAGCACAGGACAAGAGCACTGGTGTACGATGCGCTGGTTGGTCTTGGTGCATTGCAGGCGTTTTTTTGACACGTGAATCCGTCAAGCAGCACCGCTTGCATCACATCGAGGACATTTTCGTGTGCAACACAAAAAATATGTATTGTCTGCGGTGAAAAGAAACTGAACTAAAACGTGGGTTATCGCTTGAGTGTGCCTCCGTGACAATCTGTGGTAAGCGTGGTACACCGCTCAGTTCTTTGTAACGCAGACAATTTTTGTACATCGAAAATGTGCTGATGGCACAAAAATTCCAAGCGTGTTGTCTTGCGTGCAACGAAGCCAAACACACTCAGCACTGACCGCTGTTCACTCGCTCGCGTACGAATGGCGCGGACGCGTTCACGGTCAGTGTGTCGTGCGTCAGCTTCTCGCCGTCGTCCACCGTGAACGCCATCGCGAACACACCGCGGCGCTGCTCGGCGCTCACGTGACGAAACAACAGACGGCCGTCATTGATGTCCGCCTGATGTGCGCGGAAGCGCAGTAAATCGGACCGAAACAAACCAATAATGCCATTCTAACGTTTTGCCAAGTTGGAGTCAACAATTATGAGGCCAACAAAAGTTTGTAAATGATTTCCATTGACTTTATTGTTGACTCGCATTTCACTCACTCAGCAAGAAATTCACCGTTTCAAAACGCTACAATCCCCAAACAAAAGGCTTGCATGTACCTAGACATGAGATTACATGAGCTTTGTGCCCGAAAAAACTGCGTTGAGGCACATTTCAAAATTCAAACGTTTTTGTCGTCTTTTCTCAGTTTCACCTGCGTGAAATTGTGCATCGGCACGTCCGGCAGTTTGAGCAGGAAGATGCCGCCGTGTGTGTACTCGTCCTTGAACGTGTAACGGAGGCGACCTGCGCGCATGCAATCAGCAAATAACGTTTCAAGTCCAGGCGTGCTAAATTTCTTCTGAGAACAACGAAAGTGGTTTGCTGGTATAGACCGGCAACATCAGCCACCAGGCTGGCAGTGATGTACACCATGGTCTGATCGTCTTAGTCGTTACAGCAACATACAACACATGCAATGCCGTTTTTATCTTTTATTGACTTTTCTCTTTTTCAAAACGAAAAAACGCTTGACAACAATAACAAGAAAAGCTCACCGGTGTCAAAATCGGAATCCTCGTCGAAGAACTCTAGATCGCGTCTGGACAGCACTCGTTCGCCACGTTCCACCACGTGCAGCACGTCTCTGTGGCGGCGTGACGGCGCGTGGTCGTTCACAAGCACAATGGCGACGTGCAGCCAAAATGGCACTCTGAACGTTGCACGGTACATGAATCGGCTTATTTAATGTCACATGAACTGTTACAGGTTCAACAAAAAACTGCGAAACAAGCAGTTTGCCGGAATCGTTGTTTGGGCACGTTCACGCGTTCGCATCTGCGTTGCATGCCAAGAACGTGTACGTTGTGGAAACGAACATTGAACACTTACCGGCAAAGCCAGCAAGAATTGAAATTACAAGAAAAATGATACATGTACGGTATCGATATGGTATTATCTGTTACTTTGGTCCTTTAGTTACTTTAGGCATTTTTGAATTGCCACATAAAGATTGCGTTGAGTTATTTATTGAGTCGCAGAAACCTAAAAAAATCATAATTTAACAATTAGAAAATAGTCGTGTCTAAGATTAAAAATCCAAACCTCGAGAAGTGCCCGTTCGAATGTGTCGGTTGGGCGACAAAATGCATTCGATCGGACGTTGTCTCCGAGTCGTCATGTCGGTAGTACAGACGGCCACGCCAAATGTCCTGCAGATTTGTAATTTAAAAAAAGCATTTTTCATCTTGTTGCGGTTTTGAAAATGTTTGACTAAAAAATCTTGTTTTGAATTACCACTGCAACTGAAAATACCGTTGCGCATTTCATTCTCTTTTTGTTTTTGGCTTTCCCATTGCAAAGATGCCACCTTATCAGGTTGTTTTTCGTTATTGTTCCGCACATTCTTTTAAACGCATATCAAAGGAAAACGTGCAATAACACGAGCGACTCAACCACACACACAGACAGCTGCCACCGTGGTGTGCCCGCACCTGGGTCGTGATGTTGTCCCCGGTGGCGACGGGTCGTGACGGTGCGTCCTGTGCGGCCATCAAATGCAGCCCGCCGTGCTGCGGGGCGACGTTGACGGTGAACGTGAAGAACGTGTCCTCCGGTGTCTCAAGCATCATCGTCGAGTTTGTGATCTGCAAATAGATTGCATTTGTAATTTGTGCTGAGCGACAGCAATATTGGCAAATTTAGCACAGTCAGTTAACAATAACTTGAACGATATTGTTTTGATTCATCCAGAAGCCGTATCTACGCAAAACTTTTGCCAATTACATAGAAGCGAAAATTTGAATTTTCAAACAGTCCGTAAATCTTTTAGTAGATCAGCACAGTTAGTAGCACAGTACTGTACAGTACTGTAACTACAGTAGGAATAAAACATAAAAAGATGAAAACATAATAACCCCACAAGACCGTATTGTGACCTTCTGCAAACTGCCCTCCGAGACCGTCAACGTGCGGTTGATCAGTTTGATACCGCCTGCCTTCGGTCGAAATGTGATCGCCAAATGGTGCTCGTCACTGATCGCATATGGGGTGACGACCTTTGTTTGTTTGCTTTTGTATTGTTGTTGTTGTTGTTGTTGTTGGAATTTTTAGGCGATGTTTTTAGCCAGGGTTAACCAAGAGAAGCGTACAGAACGCCGTCGAGTAGGGCGCCCATCGAGTTTGCTGTCATTAAGTGCCTGTGCACCCCTCAGCGGGGCTCGATCCCCCGAGCGCACGCACTGTAGTCTAACGCACTACACCAGGCCACAAGGGTGACTATTGATGCATTCGACACAAAAATTGCTTTCAAACATAGTGTCGTAGGATAACATGTCTCTGTCCAACGACGCCGACCGTTGTCCAAACCATATTAAAACCACCGTATAAACGAAAAGTGTAAAGCAAAGGCGAAACAAAACCAGAAAACGGCGATATAGCACCCAGACCTTGAAGCGGAAACTGTCTTCCAGAACCGAATACTGTGAGAAGTGCAACTTGTAGTAGACTAAATTGTCGTTCAGATGCTGTTGTGTGAAGTTTGCGTATCGTCCTGCAGCATTTTCAGTATACGTGTGATTGATTGAACTCCGCACTGACGCAACATTTTCACATCGAATAAACGTCACGTCACACACGCAAAAGATTTTGAAGTAACATTTCATTGGCGTACTGCGCAGCACAATAACCTCCAGAGTTCTAGGGGGCGTACATATACACAACAACCTATACAGCAAACTTGCTTGGAGTGCAAAACAAAAAAAATGAAATTAAAAAAACCTAAGCGCCGATGTCGTCCGATCACCGGATCGATAATGCGATAGAGAAATCCGTGTTTCGGTGACTCCAAAATGACGTAGTCCGTTTGGTCCGGTGGGGATCGTTTTGGAAATGTCCACGCTGAAAAAAATGTTATTGTCAGCGATGTTCTTTTGTTAATTGTGGAAACTAGTGGCTTTTCGAAATTACAGAGCCCCAGTTGTCTTTCACTCTTACAGGAGTAACAGAACCCAAAATTATTCCGTGTACTGACTTTCAGGGCTAGCAGACCCAAAATTTTTGAGGTCAGTCCAAATCTCACAAAAGCCAGTGGTAAACTATCAATAAAATTTTTTAAACTCGTGGAAAACCAATAAATGTGAATCAACTACATTGTAGCATTCTGTCCACAGTCCATCTGGAAAATATATGCAACTTGACGCGAACATGACGTGATGACCAACCAATCAGCGCTGAGAACTGCTCATGATTAACCAATCAGCGTTGAGAGTTGCTATGACCAACCAATCAGCAAGTTGCATAGCGAGATAGACTGCAAAGTGCACGCAGACCGACCGTGCAAATGTTCGCTGGTGAGATTGGCGGCGAGTGTGCCGTTGAGCACGAAATGGCGCCGTGGTATGATCTTGATCGAGGTGACCATGAACGCCACACGGAACTCGTAGACGTCCGTCGGCTGACCGCTGTCCGGTGTGCCACTCTGCGGAGACACCCGGAATCGGAAGACGTCGCCGCTGGAGCGTCCGAGCTCGTCCGATCTCGTGTGACGGTAGCGGACGCGTTGTGCGTCGATGTCCGACTGACGGAAGCGCGACGCGATACGCCAGTCGCTCACACTGTTCATCTGCAGCAGCTCCACGTAGCCCTCGAGTGGAATGTCGACGATGCGATAGTGGATGTCGATCGCGTGCACGTTCGCCTGTCAGCAAAAAAACTGCTGCGATGTTTGCTTTTTTGAGAATCACTTGTGTGGCCCGGGCGGTGGTACAGATGATTATGTTGAACGAATGGGGATATTTGCAAATCATCGGGCAATTTACAAGCAAAATAAAGCAAACAATAAGTGGTGCTGCATGGACACTGGAAAACTGAATGGATCCCGCTGCAAGAACGCCAGTTTTTCCTTGGCTCGAACAACCAAAGCAATATCATCATCATTGTTATCACGAACACAACCTCAAACATCAGGTGTTCCTTGGTGATCAGCTCTGCCGTGTTGTGCGACATCTTCAGCGCGTTGTTGACCACCTGACGGATGACGACGTCAAACGCACGTATCTGCAGGGTCACCGACGCACTCCGCGAGTGGCCGTCCGTTGCAAAGATGCGCATTTCGCTGTTGGTCGAGCCGCGATGCGCCAGGCGCACCCTGCCTGAGAGGAGATCGTCCTGGCTGAACTGCACGACGCCGACACCTGAGTGAGCAAATGCTACTTTTGCCCGCGTTGGTTTTCAATTAACGATTTAGCTCAATAAAGATTTCAATTTTCCTATTAAACAATTCGCTTCAATTCAATTCCAGATTTTAATCTTAGTTGCGTTGAATGAAACACCACACGTATATGGTGTTGATGACCGCTTAACGCATACAATGGTGTTTTTACCTGTGTGCTGGCCTATTGATTGGATTTGGAAGGAATTCTGAGGATTTTTGGTTCTTATTTATGCAGCTCAGTTTTCTGTAGTTGATTGTTTTGTTTTTCCCACCTGGTTCATTGACCATTTCGAAGTGCGCTTCGCCGGGTGTCGCGTCAGCCACCCGAATCTTGACGTCGTGCGGCGGCGTGTCTGCGTCGGTCACCTGCAGCATCGACGGCCCAACGGCAAGACGCCCGAGACGGGCGATCGTGATGTTGCCGCCTGTTGCAAATGTTGCCTTCATTGCATCACTAATCAGTTGTTTTAGTACCAAATTCTTTTAAACTCATAGTTTTACCCATTATTGAAGAGTCTATCGAAGCTCAAATAAAAAATAAAAACTTTTAATCCCAAACCGACCGTTTGCTGTGACGGTTCGCACGCGTTCCGCGCTGTCAATGTCCTTTTTTCCAACCACCGTTTTCAAATGCGGAGCCAGTTTGAGGGTCGGCGGGTCGTTAACGGGTATTATACGAACGGGTACGCTGTACATGCTTGGCTGACGTAGAGCTGCTGGAGCGCTCAAACTGCAAGAAGTCGGTTTTTGTCTAAAATTGTGGACTCTCAAATCAGTCACACAGTTTACTGAAACTAAAACCCAAAAATTGCAAAAAGTTCAAAGAGTACAGACAAGCCAAAGTAGAAAATCCTTTAGCCGAAAAGCTCACCTCAAATTGCGCAACTGCACCTCGACATCAATGAGGTCTTCCGTTGTTTCGCTGCCGTCGTGCGTGTAGTTCACTTGGCCGCCGTGCACGTCTTCATAGCTGCAGAAACACAGAGGTTTTCATTGAGTTTAACGGGTGAGAAAAATCACTGCAGGATAACCATGGTGACTAGGTGCGTTTCCTAACGTGTCCGCTCCGCAGATGTTATTCGTGATACATATTGAACATAGAACATTAGAAACGTGCTGGATCGAATTGTAAAAACGGCCGTTTTGTCATGCACAGGCACCAGCCATTTTGCTTTGGTGCACCAGCCAGTTCACACGCATTTGTTTTACGTCAAGCGACAAGGCTGAGCAGAAACCGGAAAGCTGAAAAGCCTGTTTCAGCCTGCGAACAATGATTTCGTTTGTGCAGGCCGTCTAATGTTTGTGGACATGTTCACACTCACGTAAACGCGTGCTCGATCAGACGGTCGCCGTTGGTGAGCTTTCCGTGCGCCGGTTGAGCGAGCAAGTGGAAGAGGACGTTCGCGTCGGACAGCTGATAGCGGCGGTGCTGCGGGAAGATGTACAGGTGGTGCGGCAGCAGCTGCGTGGTGGCGCCCTCGCGGACGACCACGTCGAGCCCGTGACCCAGCACTTGTAAGCCGACTAGCGACGCCGTCGCATCTGCAAACGAGACGAACTGCGCCACGGGAGTTTAGTGGTTTACAAAAGGTCTCAACGGTTCTTTTCCCTGGTGATTAAAGAAGTTTCATTTGAGACTCCAGTGATTACAAAATTGGATACCGGCGCAAGGCGGCACAATTTTTCTCCTCACGAACTGATTTGCAGTTCTGCCCGTGACTTTAGTTGTCTTCAAAAATCTCAAATGGTAGTTTTTCGTCACCGATTGGACGTGAAAAAAAACGAAAAGATAAGAAAGGGTGCGAAAGTTTGCGAAAGAATGCGATTCGACGCGAAGAGATGGGAAAATATGTCATATTATGCGAAAAAATGTGAAAGTTGTTGCAAAATAATGCAAAAGGATGTGATAAGATGCGAAAAGACTTGAAAGGTTGCGAAAGGATGCGAAAGAAAGCTAAAGAATTTGATAGAATGTGAAAAGACGCGAAAGAATACATTATGCGTAAAAACGTGAAGTGATGCGAAAGAATGAATGCAAAAGAATGCAGCAGTGTGCGAAAAGAAGCGAAAGAATGCAAAAGGATGCAAGGTAACGCAAAAAGAATGTTAGTGTAAAAATGTGAAAATGCGAGAGGATGCGAATGACTAAAAACAGGATGCGGAAGGATGTCAACACAAAGTATCTTGTGTACATACAGTCTATCCACAGCCGAGATGAAATGTTCCAAAAAACGGACGAAAGTTTGCACATTTACTCACCAGGCATCATCATCAAACTGCTGCTACCGCCCGTTCGCGTGATCGTACAATTGTCGTGCAACAACGATGCGCGACGTATGATTCGCTGCTGAGCAAGCGGCTCGCCGTAGTGCCTTAGCTCAACGACGCACCCATCAAAGCACTTTGGTCGATCATCGACGGCAAACACCGCGCAGCCACCAACGAAAATTTCTGCGTGGGCGAACGGCTTGTTCGGTTGTTTTTGAGTTTGTGAACT